>JAODUI010000003.1:3837673-3855271 GCA_027563995.1 Papilio gigon
GATAGCGTCCAGTACTATGAAAGGAATGCAAAAATACTCGGACGACATCCAAGCAAACAGTAATACAAAATGCAGCCCCGGCCTTATGAAAGGGCAACAGTTTAAAGAGGCCAAGCTAAGGAGCGCGTTCGCGGTTGTAAAGCAAAACCCAGATAGCTGCCAACATTTAGTCCAGTGTTAGTAGTGCTCTAATTTTGTTCGCTTTTTTGACATTTTTTTATAACCCATTTTCGACTTTGACATTCTAAATCTCTTCACAGCTTATTCATTAATGTAAATATTATATTGACACAAAATAGTGTTCCATTCTCTCAACTATCAATATACTTTTCTTAGTAATACATCTTTTTCCTTCTTAATATTAGGGAGCTGGCATCTCATTGAACATGTTAGATGACGCGGAATACTTTAGGTGTATCTGTTACATCAAGTCAACAAATGTTGCGAGCTACAGCTAGCGGGGAAGTCCCAATACAGATTAAAAACAAATGTAAAACAATAACATTTTGTTACAGGAATGAGCGGGCTGGTATCGTCTCCGTTCAGCGTCAATCCGTTCTCTTTGCCGACGTGCAGCGCACAACAGTACGCACAAACAGCACCATTAGCCTCCAAGTAACATGCACAGTAACTAATCATTTTTAAGTCTTCCTATTTATGTTTTTATTACGTGAAATGTTAATGTAGAGTCAGTTGTAACTTGTGTATTACAATTGAAACTCTTTTATATTAATGTAAATTTTATAATTTCATTTACAGTTAGTAATAATGGATTGTGTTTTGTTAATCTCCAATTTGGTTTTGACAAGAGTACTGGATAAATATAAAAGTTTTGTCAACAGTAACGAAGTACTAAATACCAATGCATTTGTGTCTTTATAATAATGAACTGTCAACCTACATTTTCAAAAATCTTTAAGTTTACTATCATGAGATTTAAGGGCGGCGATTGTATAACATGTATATAACTTTGTAATTTTCTTGTAAATACTAGAACTTTGTAAAATGTAAGGATAATTCTTAGTTAATTTGCTAGAACGATAGATGGCGTAGATTTTTATAAACGAGTCCCGGTTTCATCTTCAACTGCTCAGGATTTCGAATTGTAAATCTGTTAACTCATGTCGATGTATCGTTTTTTTTTTTTTTGTAAAGTCTGTGATATATTTATTGTAAGTGACGTTTGTAAATTTGAATATAATCATAAATTCTCGTAACTTTTAATGTGACTAAGCAATTATATTATTTCTATTTTCGCTTAAAAACATCGATTGTAAATATCAGAAACGATCATATCTCTCGAAACATATCGTTTAAGAAGTAAAAAAAAAATGTATTTGAAATTATGTACGTATTACAACGAAATAATGTATCCTGTATACGAAATAGAAAAAAAAAAAGAAAAAAACTCACGCAACAATTTACTTGAATATTTTCAATATGGAAAGCGTGTTAGAGGATTTCCTCGGAATGTATTGTATGTAGTTATATTTTAACAATTGTATATCATATAAGATATGTACATTGTAATCGTTCACAAACAAAACTATCACAAGATACCAAATTAAATTACTACATATTAAGTTGAAACTCGTTTTATTAGCTTTCTTTCAAATAAATAATGTTTATGATTTGAATTACCTTTAACTAAGAATAAAAAAACGTATATCTATGACAGAATATTTCAAACAGACTACTTGCCTCAATCCTGTCAATCGATATTTATTTATTGATTAATTTCACATACAATCAGTTTCAGTGGACCATTGGTTCCTTTACTAAGGTAACTTGTTCTAAAGGAACCAATGACTTCTCTCTTTTGTTTACATTAAAATGAAAGTAGACTAAAAAAAAACAAAAACAGATTTTTTTTGAATGTGTAAATACGTGGGTGTACGTGTGTAAGCTGCTTGTGTGTTGGTGTTCGGATCTGTGTATCTGTGTGTGTGTGTATAATGTATTAGTACATATATCTTACTGCCATAGAAAGTGTCCTAGAAGGACTGTCGAATGCAAAGTTTACTCTGTGTCACTAAGAGACAGAGTCTCCATGGTATAATGGATTTAGTATACACGATAGTACGCACTGCGCTTTCATATTACTTGAAAGAAGAATAAATTGTACACAACTAATAGAAGTAATGTTTAACTACAACATTTATTTCGAGTATTTGAACGAAACATAACTGATTTGGCTCATCCATCATGCAAGTGATCCAAACAAAAACACCATCACAAATGCTTTGGCACCATTGTGATTTCACACATGCTAGCGTCAGGACCCCAAGTGTAATATTATACTAACTATTTTTGTACTTTTCCAAGGGTAATATTTTCTATTGTTAACGGTGACTAGATAATGCATGGGTTTATCGCTGCTCCTAATTGTGCCGCCGAAGAATGGGGATTGTATTACACGAATTAACATAAAAAGAGGCAACTAGCATTTTGCGAGTGCTCTCTTTTGTAAATATAAATTAATTATGATAATTTCTAGTAGCTTTTAAAGGGTCTGTGTGTATTCATGCTTAGTTTATTTAACTTTAAGTAACTTTAGTTTGATCCTTTGCCGTCTTACACACAGTTCGATTAGATTAAATATATAATCTACAATATATTTCCAATACAGTTTAGTTTGATCTTTTTAGTTAACTTTTGTATTAAATATTTGTATTACAAACTAATAACAACTAAACAACAACTTAGTTCAATTGCCTCGTAGTCGCTACACAAGCGCCATGTGCGGAACACGCGCCTACGGCGTAGGCACGTGTCTGAATGACATTCCCTTGCGTTTACTAATTTAACAAACACAATTGTAATGTGAAAGAAATGTGATAAGCTGATAATACTCGATGTAGCATTTTGATTTATAGATCATTTTTACGTACCACGTAGTTTTGTTACTCCACCGTAAATATGTAAACATGCACCTACGCATGTAGCCTTGAAGGAAAAGAGGAAGTAACCTATAAGATTTTATAGATTGGACTCCTGATACTATGTTCTAAATATACCATCGTGTAAGCAACTATCAGTTAATCTTGTTGACTATATCATATCATGTTTAGTATATTTGTTTCTCTTAAAGATATTAAAATGACAATGGCACTTGAAATATGATATCGTAAACATGTGACGTGACATTTTTATCTGTCCGGACACATATTTGTCCGCCCCGAACTAAGTTTGTTAAGTGAACAAATCGTGTCTGCGTGCACGCGTGTCTGCCGCGTGCCGTGTGACCGCGCATTACTAAATTAGCACTCCGTGTGCACCCGCCTTTAAATCGTGTTAGGGGCGGGTCGGGTTACTAACTCGAATTATTTTTCGGCGAAATTTTAATGCGAACAAATGTGATCGACGTTGGCAGATTACTGTCAGACAAATAATTTTATGTTCAATCAATAGACGAAGTATATTTTTAAGTTGTGATGAACGGGAAATTCTATATTTTTTATGAGTAAAAAAACACTATAAAAACGGTAGAATGGTAAGAATAAACGCCTCGCAATAGTAATGGAAAAACTTGACAGAAATGTTCAATGCATCAAGAATTGCATTATATTTAAAATTTCTTCATTCAACTTGTCTTTCTTAAATATTCTAGTCTCAAACACTTTTCTAAATAAATTTGATTGATATCAACAAGTGCTTTTAAGGAATCAAGATTGAAACAAACAAACACCGCTAACTTAAAACCGGAAAGCTCGTGGAAAATAAAACAAAGCGTGAAATGCGTAAGAAAGTCCTTCGGCGGGCGGCAGAGGGCGGGCGCGGGGGTGGGGGGCGGCCGACAATAGGTGTACAGATAACTTTCCTTCCATAGTAGAGTCAATACCGACCCTAGGGAGTTTTACCCTCGGGGCTCGGTCGCTTGGGAAAACTAGACCCAACAATATAGAAAAGGACAGATTTATACGTTGTCCGCGTGCAGGAGCAGTGCACGCCTGTACTTATGTATTAATAATATATAAAGGAAAAATGTCGAGGACGTGAGCGGCGTGATATGTAGCGACTGTTAGCGGGAGAGGGATGGATGACATCAATGTGTCGTGTCGTGATGGGCTTTTATTTTGTTTCAACGTGTTCAATACTTTTTTTTGGATCGTTCTTCTTTTTTTTTGCGATTGTCTAAATCTGTATCTATCTATTTGTTTTAAGTTTAGTAACAACATTTTATACAAGAAAAGTACACTGACATTTTACAAAATGTTTGTTGGAGTTATTTTACGATAGTCATTTATTTAAGCTGCACAAAAAATACAAATAGTTTAACAAAGGTTTCTTTTCATACTTTCTTATTTGACCTAAATGCTTCTAAGTTGAATAAACTGTGGACTGGAGTATTCGATTGCAAATATTTGAAGGCAACAACTGACTTTGGCCACATAAGACAGTTGTAAAACTGTTATAAGGCGATATCGTGGCGGCGGCGGCGAGGCGTGTCAACGACGCGGGCGTTAAGCGAAATTGAGTGAGAGTCGAGTTAAAGTATTAAAAGTTTTGAGCCAACGATCCTTGTGAGCGGAGCAAGCGGAAGACGTCGCCATCTACTGAGCTAGAGAGGTGACGACTTCTAGTTAATTATCGATATCTTTGTTTGTATAAATTTTAAATTTAGTTTAGAATTCCACTTCTAATAAAGATACGAAAGGAATTAGCAAAAAGTATCTAACAACAACATATCATGGTGACGGGTTTGATATTATTCTATAGTTTTCATAAAGGATTTAATTTAAAAGTCACTAAGACAAGATATGAATTTGACATTCGGAAAATAACTAAGTAAGAAAATATCTAAGTAAATGATTCAATCACATCAACACTTAAACTATTAAAACTTTCGTGAGACATTTCACTATACTACTTATAAAACGGCTACTTATAAAAGCCCCCGATGGGCTCGAAACTAGTCGGTACTGACACCGAGTTGCACGTGAGTTAAGCCGTTTTATAAGTAGTATACATCAACACTGTATATTTTTTACAATATTGTAATATGCGGACTTTAAAATAAGTGTCATACTTACAATTTGTATCAAAAACATTTTGAAATAATAGTGTAGAAAATATTAAGTACAGCGAAATGTTTCCGATAAATAAAATATGAATAACATCGATAATTAAGTTGAGTCCCATCCCTAGATCTTTAACACGGTGTAAGTTAATAATGTAATAGAATTACGAGGAAAAACTGTTGAACTCCAGTGGAGCGGGTCGCGGCTTAATTGTAGCAGTTTGTTCGACGCCGTCAGCACGACTTGCATCTCATCCATATCTATACCTTTATACACAACTAAGTACAATGTTTAAGTTCATTAAGTATAATAAAAAAAACTTACAATGAAGTAGATCAGAAGTGAGTGTGTAAGTAATATGCAAGAAGAATATCTCATTCTCAGATATAACTTTTGAGTCTTGTATGTTTTTGCAAAATTAATTTTACGTTTGCTTAATTTTAATTTACGTTGTTAATCTGTTGGGGTGGGACTAAAACCGAAAAATATAGTAACAAAGTATAGATACTTGGTAACTTTATACTAAAACTTATTACTCTATTTATTTTATTTATAAAGCCATTAAAAGAACACTAAATATTAATTAATAAATTTGTCAATGCCAAAAAAAAATATATCAAAAGGATTTTAGCCGAAAGTTCGGAGTGATAGTTCATGTAAGCCGATAAAGCTCAGGCGTAATACTGAGACAAACTGTTTGAATATGCATAGACGTTAATAAAACTGCATTCAAATGCACAGGAGTCGGCTGCAAAATTTCCTGCACTGATGCCTCGGGACGTCGACCGGCGGACGGAAGTTCGTTTCAAAAATCAAGCATACTCGGTAGCAGTTTGGGAAAAATTAGGCATTCGTACTGTCAAAAATACCGCCAGAAACACTGAACTAACGTAGTTCCAGTCCTGATGTGCACTTAAAGTCTACTAAAAGCTTTCAAAAATTTCCCAGTCGTTGTTGGAACATTTTTGGTCATGAAACGGTTGGAAATAGAAATTTGTATTTGGAAAATGCTGGATATTACCAGATATAGTATATTGTATAAACGATCAATAGACAATAACATGGAGGCAATTGTTTTTTTTTTGACGAGTTTAAGTAAGAGCCATCACTAATTCACCATTTTTTCGTCACTCAATTATTGTACTGTATTGTACGTTTTACTATATAATTTATTTGTACAAGTTTGGTGTGTTCGTGTATCGAAAGGTGAGTAATACATCGAACACAAACGAGATAGGTTTGTTAGCGATTTTCGCGCGTCCCTTATCAAGATCACATCGAGTTTTATGGGTCTAATCGCTGCGACCGCAAATAGGGCCCGCGTGGCCGATTTCCTATCCCGGCCGATTATAGGATTATAGCTAATTAGCTATTAGCGATACAGTGTAACTTAGTACGCAATTTTGTGCCTCTAATGCGTTAAACCTTCGGACACAGATTTGTCGGGCATACATGTTAGAGTAAAATAGTAAAAAAATATATCAGTATACATTTTTGTGTACGATTAATGAAATTCACAGAAAAATACTGTTTCATAAAATAGTACTAGAACTACGATTCTTTAGCCATCAATCATAATCATCGACCTGCATTTTTAACTTTAATTTTAACCCTGTCTTACACAGGGTCGGCACAGTATGTACTGCTCTTGGTGGGTAGTAATAGCTGAGGGCACAGTGGGTTTTAGTGCGGTGGAAGTCCGACATAACCACGTCTCTTTCTCCAAGAGTCGTGTGTATGCATAATGCATTTCCCACTCAAAAAAAAAAAAAAGTATGTACACTCTTCCATAAATCTCAGTCGGCCGTCATTACTGAACTCACCCACTTCTTACGCATATCATCTTTCACACAATTCATTCTCACCTTCTGCGGTCTTCCTCTACCTTTGTAACTATAATTAAGTAAAATGCCGTATTAGGGTATTGAAGTTCAAAATGTATAGGACACAGACTCGAAAGAAAAAAGTAAAGAATACTCTATTAATAACAGATTAATTTAAAAAGGACATTTAAACTAAAGATTTCGGTACAATTTTTCAGGGCTAAGCGCTCGCAGGCGGTCCACTAAGCTCCCTTATAAAATTGGTAAGCTGCTTATCAGAGATCGATTTCATGCCGCAATGTTTTATAGACTGCGCAGTTTTATATAGAATACGTACAGTCGGGGCTTTGGCTTTACGACACTCGAAGATTTCACGTTTAAAAAATAAAATATCTTTATAAGGAACTACAATGATAATCTAGTTAAGATTAGAAAAAAAACCTTTAAGGCCATACTAGTTGTACTGTTAAAAGGGCAACTAAAGTATTATGGTTTAAAAAAAAAAACAGAAACAAAATGCAAAAGTAAATGTTATAGATATTTAGAGCTATTAATCGGTAAATTTAATTAATTTCAAGAGAACGCAAACAAATTAGCTACAAATATTGTAATTTATTGTCTAAGCATGTTTCCTATTTGATAAAACATGCACGTACAAAACAACTAATTATTTTAAAATATTGTCGTGCAGTTTGTGTATAAAAATAAACAAACCAATGTAATTAAAAAAAAAACAAGTTAACGTTCTCTCGTTAATCAAGCTTCGATAAAATACAAGTTAAGTTAAAAGTTCTAAACTTTCCAGTGACAACCGTTTGCCCTTTGAGCAGACGACCGGCGCCATCTTGCCGAAACTGAAACTGAATGGTTCTTACACTCCCCAACAGATGGCGCTATTCAATCTCCCGGGATATTCGAAGCGAACCCGTTTTCAGCTTGCACCGTCCTGAAATACAACAAACCGACTTGAGAAAGGGAGAGAGAAATTCTCAAGGCTCTGCCGTTGATTGCGTTTTGGGACATGCTTGTTTTACTGAAAGTTTCCTTTTTGTTACGTATGTGGGTGGTTTTTTACCGACCAATAGGAGTATCTTACATCAATGGGCCACTCCTACCCAGTTTTGATGCCTACTGGGAGTTGGATGGAAAAAATTGTTGCCAATAGGTAATTTTCAATGTCGTTTGAAGGTGACGTAATTGCGGCTTTATAGGCGGACGTCCGTCGCTTCGTAAACCTACCCCCAGGGTGATGTGGCGCTGATTGAATACGGAATAAGTACACGATTGTCGATTACTTTTGGATCGTATGTTATCGATATATATATAAAAGATACATGTTTCCAAAACTTTATTGAAACCTCATTTCTATAATTATAAATCTATTATAACTATGTATACCTAAATTAAAATGCTAACAAAGTACTCACCAATAAGACGTCAAATATACGTGTTAGAAAAGATAAAAAAAAAAAACAAAAGATGTTTAAATTAAATTGACATTGTATTCGTCTAAAACAAAAGAAATAAATCCCATACAAAGTTTTCAATCCTTTGTTGTAGTGTCATTATTGTATTTTTTTTAACCAATAAACATAGTTGTCACTTTTTTATTACAATTTAAATATGTTAAAATTAAACGTTAGTAAAATTTTGTTAATTTACTAATATTTCTTGTGACCATTCCTGGTAAGCTAGAAAATGCTTGTGTTAGGATAAGGTCCACGACAATAATCGAATGGTGGCATTCGAACCCACGACCAGTAGATCGGTAGTCTGTACCCTTGACCATTAGGCTACTGGCGCTTCGATATTAGAAATTGTGTATTGACACCACCGTTAGTGTGAAGTAATATAGTTTAAAACTTTCGAAGGTGTGAAAGCTCGATGCGGTCGTATGCAAAGATATTGATGGATAAGCGACGTGTCCCAGGGAATAGGGCGGTCCCGACACGGTTTAGCACTTTTAAGGCGACCGAACACCGCCACAAGTTTAAGCTAAATGTCATACGGGTTTGCATCTAAAATATTTTCCGTGTATAGGCTAGTTTAATTCTATATTGTAAACTGGAAATAAACAAAATTTCAAGAAATAAACTAAGAGTACATTCTTTGTAAATTAAGAAAAAAAACAACAAAAAGCACAAATTTCTAATAGAAATTTTTCATGTGACATTTGTTTTGTAAAATATTTATTGTTAATGGCAATGACTTCTGATTTTCAAATCATAGAATGACAGTGAATATTGCTTGTGTAAGCGTATTATGAATCATGTTAGAAATAGTACAACGTATGACAAGCAGTTGATTATAGAGTGTGGAATCATAATCATATTTCAATCTTATTCGTGCTTCACCCCTTTCGTCATAATACCATGTGTTAAAGCAATTACCAGCAATGGCCACACACAACAATACCGACTGTAACAAGTGCGAAAATTTGACAAGCTATAAATTCAATTTGAACGAGACTTTTGTTGTTTTTATTGATGTTCAATGTACGGTGAAATGAAGACATTTAAAGTACAGTTAGGGTTAGAATTGTGTTATTCCAAAATGGAAACAGCCCTTTGACGACTATTGTTAGAATTTGATAAAGAGAATACAAAAACAGGAGATTTCAAAATTACTAAACGTGTGTAAAACTGTACAGAAAGTATAAGTACGCCTCTTTTGTAAGGAGTTTAGTAAATTGATAATATAGAGGGCATTTGTAATCTTACTGAAAGAGTAAAAACCACCGGTTCACTGTTAACACCAGCTTGAATCTACAAGTTTTCAAGCTGTAAGCGCATATTAATAAACAGTTGATGTTCAAAACATATACTTATGACTATCCTTCTGTTGCGATATGCATGTCTGGAACAAGTCGCCAAAAATATTATTCGCTGAAATACGAAGTCCCTTTTTCTGATTCCTTTGTAATTTGATTATCTAACGACGACTACAGAAAAATATAGATGAAACTCGATTTTACGTTAACATTATTACCATACTGTTTTTTTGGTATATCCAGCTGTACAAATGAACGTGCTTTTGCGAGAAATTTCCTAATGCTAAATAAAAGAATTGTATACGACATCAGCTAGCATCAAGGGAAATAAATCAGATAAGCGGCTTGTTTATTTGAAAGAATTTCAATCGCGGCGTTCGCGCCTCACCTGTCGCGTCCTGTTCACGTCGACGGGATATTAATGAATTTCACCAGATTCCTCCCTCACTTCGTGCGAAATTCCCGTGTTTATGCCAATCTTTTTAGACGTGTTAAATTATACTTTATGTTCCGTAATAGATTATGTTAGCGATACAAGGAAAACATTTCCTCCGCGTTGCCAAGAATTTGCAACGTATGATGAAATGTATCGAAAGAATTTAGGCATACTGCATGAATATAATCGGAAAATAATGAGAAATGTGGATAAAATTATAGTAGTTTTTTTAGAGTAACAAAATCTTGAAACGTTCTCACATAAGACGATAGTTCATCAGAAATTATTACACAAAAAACAAAAGAATACAATACTGATTAAGGCTTCAGAATATACTTAAAAAAACGTGATATCAAGTTTGCTTGTATTATCAACATGGTATTCGAGTCATAAATCAGATATTTAAGTCACCTTTACCATTTTAAGTAATTCATAAGTCGAAATCGGGCAGGAATTAGTATTTATACTAATACGTTCGCTGCGACATCAATTTTTGCGTACTTTCCGTCCCTGCGGTATTAGGTGTTATCGACCCGCTCCGTGACTAAACGTTAGTGCGACACGAGGTTCATTAGACCCCACGTGCTTTAACAAAGTTATGCCCTTCGCACCACAGAGAAGTACACGTTTTTCCTTGCCGGACCACTGGGAAGTTGCAATCGTGATGATTTACACGAATATGATTTTTAATATCAAGCGTTTTGTACGACTAATTGAGTCCAGTCTGTTCGTAAATGGTTATTCTATAAACACTATTGAGTAAACAATTAGGAATTGGCTCCGCGCACACGGCGGTGTGTGTGGTGTGTGTCGCTGTGTGTCGCTGTGTGCCGGCGTGTGCGGGGCCATGCATCACCGTGTCAAACGGCAAAGTACCAGATGTATCGCATAACAACTTCATTTTATACGAATCGTAATCGAGCGGGGGCCGCTAACTGACTCGAACGCACAGTTACATTGCTAGAATATAGACATGACGCTGTTGTTATTGTTTAAATAAACACAATAATGTAAAGTAGTGAATTTTTGCCTCAATTTTCATAATGTCTATTTCACTAACTTTTCTATTGAATTAACGTGTGTATTTTTTTTTTTTGAGAAATGATTATTGAACCGTGTTAATTTATTTCTATATCTTGTATAAGAATGTGGTTTTATACCTTTATTCTTGACATGTTAAACATTGAAAATTACATAAACAATTAGAAAACTCTTTCTTCATTTGTTGCTTTAAGTCACATCCACATGTTTCCAGCGTCACCCCAGGTCCGAGGGGCGCATACGCACATCGTAACCCCGGATTGTGTAAAGTACGAAATAATTTCACGCATCACGTGTCCCGCTCCCGGATAATGACCCGAGAATCTCCCGGGCGATATCCGGCTCCGGACAAAATAAATACGCGGCTTCTAATAAGGGCACGGATAAGTTTTCCCAAAGAAACCTTTGAATTAAAAATGTATTATGCGCTCGCGTATTTTACTTGGAACGTATTTATTCGTTCTTTCGTTAATCTTTTACAATATACATCGTGAATAAAATTCTAGTAATATGTGTATGTATCGACGACGAACGACACAAACAAAGAAACTGTTATTTTTTTATGTAACTTCAAAGGGTTGTTATAGTAGGATTGTCAATCAGTGGACATGGTAAATATTAATCAAGAGCGAAACAAAAAGCAATAAAGTTCAATCAACAACACATTTGAAGAAGGACAAACAATCGGTTCCCCCGCGATCACCGCTGCCTCCGAACGCAATGTTGACAGAACCAATGAACAATCTTAATTATTTGCCCGGTTTAGGTAAACATCGACCCCGCGCGTGACATCTTTCCAACATAATTTGAGCTCTGAAACTACAATGACACCCTAATCCAACACAAGTACGCAGAAACAAACATATTTAGAAGGGGTCAAGCTATTGTGGCTATCGAACTATTGTTTGACATCGCATGCGGGGTCTGTCTCAATTAAAAATATTCCTAACAAGACAAACAGTTGTCGCTGCGAACTTTCGGATTTTAATTGGCTGTTTATTCAGAGATATAAATCTCTATATTGAAATGGAACTTGGTGACCAATAAATGTTAAAACTTTATGTCACATATGTTTACCACAATTTTATGTTTGTATTATCATGATTACACACCTGTTAATATGATATTAATTATTACTATTAAATGACTTTTAGACTAATAAAGGCTAAAGCATGGTCAGAAAGTCAGAATGACTGTTTTTTTGTCTCACCTATAGAATCACGGTCCATATTCTTTTTTGCATTGCACATTTGTTTTTTTTTTATTGCTTATTGTACTGAGTTACCAGTTTGTTTTTTGCTTTTGTTATATATATCTTGGTTTATCATTTTGAGGAGTGCATTTTCACAGTCTATGTAGATAGATGCTTTGACAGCTTTAGATTTCCAATTAGAGTCTATTTGCCTCTTGGTTTTACTTCTATAAAGACGGCTTAACAAATACAACGTCAAAAACTAGGCTCGGACAAGATTAATGTTGCAATAGCTATTCATAAAATGTTATATCGAATTGCAAAAGTGACGACAATCAATGTAAAGACCATTTTAAACATTCACATTTAACTCCCCGCAGATTGTTTTGAAAAGGGAGCGGGTTTGCGCCATTTGGCTTTACTGTTTTATCAGTGGAGTCGCAGGACAGCCGATATCTGCGGCCGGCATCGCGGGGGTCAGCGGAGGTCTTGTAGTGTCAAGATGAAAAGCTTGTTATGACAAGGGTCACTCGCTTAATGACTTTCAGTTAATTTTAAATTACATTCCCATTTGGTCGTTTTATTCGGAATAATTGATTTTACTGGCCTGTTACAAAGAATGTTTGAAACGAATCACTTTAATAACACACAACTACTAATAGACCCCAATGTTTTTTCTTAGCTAAAGTAAAACTATTAGATGCTCTAATTACTTTATAGGAGTTATTTTGTTTTAAGCTATTCTTGTCGTTTTATGTTAGTTGGAAAACGAAGAATCGGTCACTAATATTTGCGTACTTTAACAATCATTAATCAATGAATCAAAGAATGATGTATATAATGTAAACATGCCGTAATGTTGAAATATAAAATTCCTGTACTATATTGTTTCCCCGCGCCGGCACCACGTCGTCCGCGATGCGAGCGCGTAATCAATCAGTAATTCAGAAGCGTCGCGCGTTGTGACGCCCAAATCACAGGGGATTTAAATTTCCAACAAAGATTCGGATCTTTGCCTTTATGATGTTTGGCTTTGCGTTTAAAAACCGAACGCCTCCGCCTTCCGCAACAATAAGCAAGGAATGAATGCGCGGTAATTTTAAAAGCTTTCACGGCTGTTTTCCGAATTTACCGCCGCTCCTTGGGGACGGCTGTATGATTATTGATGTTTTGACAGTTTTTTTTTATACTTGACTGACAGTCGTATGTTTAACTATGGAGTGAGTTATTTAAGTTAATTTACTTAATGGACTTTCTTTATTGTTTACTTTCAATTAGAATTTTTCTATCAACCTTAACTCACTAGATAAAGAGAATATTCGAATATTTATCGATTTAGTTTGATGAGATATTGTTTCATGTTTTAACTAGAAGTATTTATTTTACGTAAGAATTTTGCCAATATGGCGTCGTTGCCGAGAACGCGATGAGCAATTTCGCTCGCCGTGATTGGTCGAATTTCCCCGAGGACGCTCCCGCGACACTACTCTTAATTTCTTGCTTCGACCGAGCTTTCTGCTATCGGAGTATGAAAGTTTATCATAACCTCGTTACTCGCGTAAGGACACGTGACCGACTGGAACTCTGTCTACGTAACTATTTATAACACATTGAACACGAAGAAGTAAAATTATAACTTGTAATGTTTTAATGTCTTTTTGTATTATTTTGTGCACTGTGAAGTGGGTGGGAAATAAACGTCCTTAACCGTATTAACTGACATTTCATATATAAAGTACGTATGTGAGATTAGAAGTGTCACATAAGATCGATAGAAACATCATCTCGCTAACTCAAGTAGGCGTAACTTTGAAACCCCAATTGCTCGAAACAAAACCACACTCAAATCTATCCCCCGATGCGGAAGACTGAACTGGCGCTCATTTTGAGCTTTGAATTAATGAATATTAAGTATACGCACGCCATACCGAGACAATATAAATTTAACACAGTGCCATCTAGCGAGTAGACACTTAATTTTCTTCAATCCTTAGGGGACTGGATTTGAAATTTAAAAAATGTATATTTTTTATTTATTATTAGTATTTTGAAAATTGTCTACGTAATTCACATTTAATGTTACTAGATAAAAATGTTTATTTTTATGTATGTGGTCAATAACGTAAAAATCAATATGGAATTAAGATGAAATTTTCGTTTATATTTTTTATTTCAAAACTCGCGTCGGAAACCGAACTTCACACCCATTAGTCCCAAAGTAAATTATTAATTGTACAGTCTCAATGAATGCCATTGGATAGTAAATTTGCGGTATAATTAAATTTTAGTGTAATCAATTGATCGTTATGGTTACTAACAATGTAATATTCCTTTGCTATAGTGATGTTATTCGTTTAATTCTTAATAATGTGGTATTTATTACATAGAAGAATGAATTGTTACATTTGGTATTCCGCACGGCTACGTTATTACGCCCGTCTTGGACGATGATGGATTGTAAGCACCGAATCACATGAGATTTAAGCTACCCTTACAATGGGATACGAAAATAGACGAATCACAGACATTCCCAATGTTTTTTTTTTAATTTTCTTTAAACATGTCATTAAGGTGTATGTCAATTATTTTTTTAATTATTGGACATGGAATTAGTGATGAGTTGTTCGTGACAAATTAATATTTGTTACAAAATAATAATTAATTGATTAAAAAAAAATAATACAAAATACTTACGTAAATAGTAATTGTTATTTTGTGAAATAACTTTAATTGGTCGCCTATTTTTCGACATTGGATCGAGAATTAAATACTTTTTCTCTATTTTTTTTGGTTAAAAATTAATTTATCAACATCTGAAAATTAAATTTAATGGTTTCCAAATTTTATATTGAGAGTTTTCGCTTTACGTGTTAATTATTTTGTATTTAGATTGATGGTGATTCTTTTAATCATTTTAAAAAATACAATTAATCATTGATCTTGCATGTTTTTTGATTTTCAAAATATTAGCATAAGGCAACACTTATCAGAGTATTTTCGTACCGAGTTCCAGAAGGCTGTACACTGTTATCATTCGCAACATTGGCTCGGAGGCTGCGAGCCCGACGTAAATATTTGACGACATTGTGAAGACTGTCTTATGCTTAATTTATTTTGACAAATCATCTTTTCTTTGTATGTTCGGGATAATGTTTACAATAGGGACATTTGTGGGCAAGGAATTCAAGAATTCATCTATGAATTACGGTTTTTTTATTAACTATATTTTTAATAAAGGAAGCTAGCGAGTATTCTTATTTCATAAGTATTACAGATTAAGGGCCTAATATGTTTTTAAGCAGTTAACTAAAACTATAGTAAGTACATTATTATATTTTATATAGATATAAAATAACGAGGCTAAGATATCTCGTATTCAAATAGTCATATTAAGTTTTATGTATAATATTTCTAATTTTAATTAATAATGTAAATAATTAGACAACTTCATATCAATTTTAAAAATCTCCAAAATATAGTCTTAAATTTAAAATAGAAAATATAAAACATAATCCAGAGATTAAGTAATGATTCTTTTAACAAAATCTCTATTGTGCTGACCCCATTAACTAAAGTAAAGAAACATAATGGACAGAAACGGGAGCATTTTAAATGACGTAGTTACCTTTGTGCAGGCAGATGCAAATATTGAAGCGGAGATAGTTCCATGTAAAGTTAAATAAGTAAGCCGCGAGCAAATCCCAAAAGGTCGCGCCATGCGACATTCGGCGAGCCTTTATTTTACCTCCTCGCTAACCACCCTCTGTTAACAGGATGTTGTTATTTACAATATTCAGAATTAACGTGGAATGATATTACAAAAAATATATTATATATTCATACGAGTTATGGAAAGAAATAGATCGCATATCCTTCCAGTTATTTAGCCCAAGCTAGTAAATACGGTTCCATATTAATGACGCAATGTTAAAAAAAATAACAAAACAATAATTTTTATGCCTCAATAGATATTAAATAATTTCTGAAGATTTAATATATTTACTCAACATGTCTTCTTACTCAAAAGTCAAAATAAAATTAATATAGAAAATATACAACTTTACATTTCAGCATCATTCCGTATAAAGATGATGTGGTACTGGCAGATACATTTGACATAGCTCCATAATATATGAGACGAGTTAACAAGCATGTAGTTACTGGGCAGCCTCGGCCGACGGCGACGGCGACGGCGGCACGACTGGGAATAACTGTACGACTCTATGAACGCGGAAAATTACATGCAACTGCAACTTGAGTAGCTTTTTAAACTTATATAGAAGATTTGAATTTGGAATAGAGATAAAATTTGATTTAAGTTTTTTAAATATTACGATAAAAATAGTTGCTACAGTCAAAGAATTTAATTTACTTCCCACTTGTGGTAGTAACTTCATGAAAGATATTGTCACCATAAGTACTGCTAATTATATAGTTGTGGATATTGTTTTATACTATAGCATTGTAAGCGTGATCAACTGTACAGAATGATGATTGTCAAAATACTGGAACCTCTGTAATGAGGATTTAATGATTAAACATTTCCTTTCTGTATATTTGTCACGATGAATCAGCAATAAGGGTCGACTAATTAGCGACTCTGTGTAAATGTAAGTACATTAACGTATTTACTAACTACATGTAAACCATCATTCAAATTAATTCGTGAAGCCTTTAAGGGCGTATTCGCAAAATTAATTGCATTCCACAAAATGGTCAGGTGAGGGCGGGGAGCGACTTGGGCCGCTTCTGACCGAAACTAATCCGTCTCACTAATTGTGTTAGCGACAACTTTGATCCTCATTCCCGACATCGCTTCCCTTAGGATATGATCCAACAAGAAATTAGATTAGATATAGTTGTTGGCTTCGTTAATAAACGGCGGAAAGTTGGCCGCTAAATAAACGCGGAGTGTTCGATGTATGCCGTGACTTATGCGATATACACAGACAATATAAACACCATTATCCAATAATTACATTGACGTATTCCTTACTATAAATATTTCAAATACACATTTTTGTTTTAATATCATTTTTAGTTCTAAATGATAGTCATTGAAAATACGAATTCCACTAATCTTGGAATAATCCAATATTACTAGTAATAATACTAACCTATGATAATATAACTAATTTAAACTTTATATATACTGAAGTGGCAATGGGCCGGTCACATCTGTCGGGCCAGCTACGCCAGGTGGGGTAGGAAATTGCTGGAGTGGAGGCCATGGTTGGGGACCAGGAGTGTGGGGCGTCCTCCCTCCAGGTGGACTGACGACTTAGTGCGGACGGCAGCAAGTCGTTGGATGCGGT
>JAODUI010000003.1:3871547-3909903 GCA_027563995.1 Papilio gigon
AACTGACATACTTTTAAAAAGCGTTCATAATCTCTTTTCTTATATTTCATGAACTTATAAACTTCTTTGTACTTAACAACTATGTTTTCGTTCTGAAAACTAGTAGTTTAATAAGATTCAGGAAGCTACAATACTGCAAAGAGGATTTTTTTTCTAAAGTTATAAAATATTATAATGTAAAATGTATAAAAAGTTAAAAATAGGAAATTTTTTCTGTATTAATGCTTAGTAATAAAATTTAAAAAACGCGAAGTAAAACTAATTGCAGAGACATCTATGATACCATTGGTATCTTGTTACCATATTATGAGATAGCGCCATCTGTTTTTCAAAATGAACACTATAACACGCCATTCAACTGCGTTTTTGTATTAAAAATTACGACTACTTCGTTTTTGTATTAACCAAAAGATGGCGTTAAATAACTTACTGCAGAACATTGTCGAGATTTTGATCACATCACATAAACGTAGTGTATTTATTTTATATTTAAAAAGTGACGGGTCACTTTTTTCTTAGTTTCAAGATTGTACGATTGTCATTACTCATGTTTTGTTAATAATCCGCGTAAAAATCGTCATTCTTCACAATTCAGGGAAGTCTCCAGCGGTCGGCCAGTAAGGGGCAAGTTGACAGTTACGCTGCAAAGCAACCAAATAGCCTCCTGCCATTTTGATGGAGCATTGTTTTCGAATTCCTTCACGCCTTGGGCCGGCGCGGGTTAAGGCCACCGTACCATAAAGCCTTCGCTTGACTTATTGCCAGACGCGATTTTGTTTTTCTCTTATACTAGTACTTTCTTATAATTGCAAATGAAATAAAAGGCATACTTTCTGCTTGACGTCGCAAAAATACTCTTGAAGTATAAATGCATGTAAAATATTTAACAAGAAATTCACGTTTCAACTCCTTACATTGCTGGTAACGTTACAATAAAAAAAACTTTAATCAGAATTTTTACTATCAATGAAAAGAATAATTAAAATATAAATTTATATATTTAGACACGCCGAGGGCCGGTCCTTAACCAGATAAAGTGACTGTGCACCCTTAAAATTGCCCAATTATACCCCTTTTAGCCCGCGCCGCGCCGCGCCGCCCCGCACCGCTATTACAGTAGATTTATATCAGGTCATTAGGGCCATTGATTAGTAATGGATACGGATGCCATTTTGACTAACACGTGACTGGTAAATATCTATTTAGATGATGAATTAGAATAAATTAAAACAAAACTATTAATATTAACACTATTATTAAAAGGAACTAAATTATTTTGTTCATTATTGAACACAAAAAATTAAACTTTAATCTAAACGACTGACGTCATATTTGCAAGATCTTATGAAATCAACAATTAAGTTACGAATTCGCTTATTGTAGACGGAGATCTTTTGAACATCGAAAAGAATAGTAAACCTATGCATATCTCTTAAGAAGTTCATTTCTTATATATTTAGTATATGTTATATATGTGAAGACAACCAGCACTGGACCATCGTCGTTGACTATACCTAGTCACATGATAAGGTAGGCTTCAAACCCATCAGTGGGGACGTATAGCGTGTTCATCATCGATTTCTTACCTACTACTTCACATTCACTTGGTACTGTTGTGTACCACTGACTTTCAATTTTGTTAAATATCGTACGGTATCGTGTAACATGACTTTAAATTGAATCCTTTATAATGTAGAAGCGAGTACCTTCAGTCGTCCTGTGGGTAAATTGTGGCGTATCGATATTAAGCTGTTATTATTCAGACATTTACACTAAAGACGCCGCCTAAGATAAATGTGTTTTGGACAGCAAATCCTTGGAGGCATGTCAAATTTGTAATACGAAAAGAAAAAAACATAAACCACTCTACTGTATCACTTAATATAAGCCGCTAGATGTAATCAAATGATCAAATTGCTGTATTCTATCTGAATTAAAAAGAATTTTAAATAAAAAAAAATCATCTTTAAATTACAGCGGCAGCATGTCCAAGTCGGGATGTTATTACACAAGACAGACTAAATACTTTAGGATTTAAGTAATTGATGGCCGAAATAAATCAGATTTCGTGTTAAACATGAGTACAGTAGATTTAAAATGTATTTTTAAATCTACTCCACGTACGGTCCTGTTCTTCGCAAGCTGCTCCAAATTGAGTTATCAAGTCTGGTGAAATTCATTGTCTTTAAAGCTCTACTGGGTCTTTTTGTGCCGATACGTGTTTAATAGTCAATTAATGCGGCTACCTGCGGCGCTTTATCCAGAGACGATCGCAAAGGACTTGGCCAGTCACCGCTCCTTTAGCTGACCCAACAATTGCCTCCTTCGGACCCCTTGCACGCATTTAAAAATAGACAGCTCTAAATTTTTAACATTGAAAACATTTGAAATACGAAAACAAAAGAATAATGAAATCTCATATAGAATTTCATCTAGTTATTGTTTTGTCTTTGAATAATATAAGAAAGATGGTCTGTGGTATAATATTTTAATAACGAAATCAGTTCAGCACTCTCTTAAGAAGACCATAATGTCTATGAAATACTTTCATGGAAAAATAATTAAAGACGTATTTCTCGATTCGTTTTTTAAAAACTTTTTCGAGTAGGTAAGATTGAATAAATTTGAAATCATTTCTTGAACATAACTACTACACTTGTAGGTATTATATATTGAATAAATATAGTTAAATGTTTTTTATTTATTTTATTATAATGTATTGTAGACTATTGTTATCATGTCACATTGAAAAGTATTCTGTTAGGTGTTATATTTTTTATTAATAGATAAAAAAGTGTCATCAAGTGTCATCAAGAAATTTAAGAATATATATTTTATATATGAATAAGAATGTTAATAAGATGTATCCAAAAATAAAAACATAATTCCGCAGGCGCCTTTAAATTTGAGGGCGTGGTGCAGTTAGACGGGTAATGGGCAGATTAGTCCGTTACCCGGTGATCGACCGATGAAAATCTATGGTTACCTTAATAACGAAAAATGCTGCTTTTTAACCTATAGACTATCCTATTCTTTACACTCTCGCATCAAGGAGGTTTCAATAAAAAAATGTTTACGACATATTTAGAACCTATGTTGCGGACCTTTGACTCTTTGGTTATTTGAATTTTTTGTGTTTAATTTTGTAATGTCAGATGATAATAAGATGAGTATGAAATTGTTAATATACGTCTAAATTAAGTAGTACAGAAATAAGATATTTCCGTAATATTTGTGATTGCCTTCTTAGAATAAGTTTTAAGTTAGTTACGACAAACGTGAAATAGCATTCCCCGAAACGATGATAACATTTTATGGGTTGAACAAATTGAGCGTAACAGAAATGCGTGGCTAAATTAAAGGTAGCGTTTGCCGGGTGGCGCGCTTTTATTGTCGACTTGTGTGTTCCTCGGGACTCGATTGTTTTTTTTCTAACGCAACGAATCGAATTTTAAGTTATTAGCCCGGCGCAGTCTTAGCGTTAGATTATCTGACATTCTACGGTGGTATTATCTGTTACAAAGTACGTTAACTTGGACTAGGAAAGGAATGTTATCGATAACTTATTTCGTTAGATGATCTTACTTCTACATTTGTTATTACGTTTCATTCTTTACTGTAAGTATATTTGAAGGAATAATGTTGTTCAACCAATAGTTTTAAGGCTGCCCCATTGTGGGGGAGAATAAAAATTGAGTCGGTTAGCTACTTAACTGTGCGTTGCGAAATTAAAAATTTCTGTATTACCTATCTAGAATATAATTATTTATTAATAAATTTCAACTTATTCTACGTATATAAAATGTAATTTAATTCAAATGATATACATATTAAATATAACCTTTTTATAATACTACTATTTTATATCATGCTTATCAGCCGAAATAGCTCAGTTGGGAGAGCGTTAGACTGAAGATCTAAAGGTCCCCGGTTCAATCCCGGGTTTCGGCAAAATATATTTTTTGAAACTTTTCTTGTTATAATAAAAATTTTAAATTTGTATATATCATTGAATTATATTTTTGATATTATATATTGAATTATATTGAAAAATTTAAAACGTATTTTGCCGAGACCCGGGATTGAACCGGGGACCAAGTAACTTAGAATAATGAAGGTTTAGTTGGATTCACGTTTTTTTTGCAGCTAAGGAACAACGCATAGACTACTAAGTTTTTTTTTTAATTCGCGCAGACGGAGACGCGGGCATAAGCCAGTTAGTACTAAAATACATTCTTATGTTAACGTTGATACTTAAACATTGACTTACTGCTAATTTCGTTTCAGGTTGTTAGAATAGTGAGGAACATAATAATAATAATAACAATTTTTTATCACTTTAAATAAAATAATAGAATGTAACAAAGAGCTGTTTCCTTTTATTGAATATACTTAAGAACCACTTCAATGGATCTTTTATAACAAGGTCAAAATAAATAAAACCGGGGATTTACTTACTTGCAAGTATTTTGTGACAAGTAGAGACAATTGAGTTACATCAACTGCTATTCTATAGATAAAAGGTAACATACCAAAGTTAAGATTGCTGCAAAGACAACAGATAATAAACATTTTCAAAGTATCCACAATTTACGTAAGCAATTATTTTTAATTAAAATTTTCGCTGATTTTTCGTAATTCATTAACACTACTTGCACTATTCAAAATAAGCTCTAGTCTTGTGCTAGGATATGTTATACGATAATAGTCGAATAGCAAGATTTCAATTCTCCATCAAGCTATCGGAAATCCTTTTACCTTTAGACTTTAGACTATCGTCGCTAGAATTACAAAACTCCTCTGTTTTCATTGATTATCGCCATCGTTAAAATTACTCGCTATTTTTTTTTAATTTCGAGTACATAAATCACGGCACAAAAAGTACCAAACACAATCAATTCTCACATAATTAAATCTCATCCTAGTTATTTTGAGTCAGTACTGTAGTACCGGCGCGCAATGAATCAAATCGTTAAGCGGTAATTACTGCACCTCGCCGTGTTCAATGAAACTTATATCAATTAGAAGTTCGCGGGATGAGCCTCGGTGTGGTATTACGTACCTTTTATTCCATTATTTATCTCCTCGTAAGTGTGGATTGGATAAATGGGATGCGATAAACTGGAATGTATTGGATATGATTTAACTCGGTACAACCTTACGATATTGCATTTAAACAACAACAAATAAATATATATTTTTTAATGTTGTTACCGTAATGTAATTTGCCGTCAGTTTACAATTTGCCTCGACAGATTATGAATAGATTGCGTTCATGATAATTGTCATGCCAACTAGATAAGCTATGAAGTTTAAAAAAAAATACAACAATCACGAATATAATTCGATTTGTCAAACAAAAATGTGTATCATATTTAAAGTGTTTCACTCTCTTATCTTAAGTCGAGGATTTGTTCATCGTACGTCATAAATCCCTGAACTATATAATTAAGCTAAACTAATTCCGAAGATTTACTACTAAATATTTGACGTCAAGTGATAGAAAATCTTTTCAAGATACGTCAAAAAGGTTCCAACGAAAACTAGTCTTATAAAGGAGAAGAAAAAAAAATCACTCTAATTGAATCAATTTTGTAACAGTAAAATTTTGAAGTCAACCTGATGCCATCGGAGAATAGAGAAAAGAAGGAAGGAGTCTGAATAAGGTAGCAGATAAATCAAAACAACATCAGCGTTCCATTTTCGCGTGCACATTCAATTGAATTCCATTTTCAATTCGAATCTAACTACCATATAAAAAAAATGTAATTAAAAATAATGAACATAAACAAATTTATGAATATACTACTTATAAAACGGCTTAACTCACGTGTAAATCGGTGTCAGTACCGACTCATCCTGAAGATGAGCTCCCGATGGGGTCGAAACTAGTCGGTACTGACACCAATTTACGCGTGAGTTAAGCCGTTTTATAAGTAGTATATTGAAATGTCTCACGAAAGTTTTAATAGTTTAAATTTATGAGTTATGACTTTAAAATTTTCAGAATTGTATTTTAATAATTTATTTTTGAATGAATATTTCTAGCTTGTTTGCTGTTTAATTAATATAAGTGGTCGATGTTTTACGTTAACCATTTTCCTATGAATTATGTATTAATTGCATGTATCATAACTACCAACACAGCTTGCCATTAAAATAGTTCCTGAGGACGCCCGCGCTCGATTTATTCACACGGAGGCGCACTACTTACGGCAACGAAAATAATTACAGGCCATCATCGGCTATTAAATAGGCTATATAACCCGCGTAACTCAATACCCACTAATTGTTGTAGCCAGTATAATCGGGCACGTTTATGTATAATAATAAATAACCTACTTGAGACGGCCAGTACCCAATCTTTATCTTGAAACGTTTATTTTTAAGAAACACACCATGTTGTACGGCTCGTGTTCATAATCATATTTTTTAACGAACATTTTTTTGCAAATTGAACATAGAAAAAATACGTATAAAAACAAGTGAAAATCGAATAAAAACATATTCAATTTTCTCTAATTTTTTTCTTCTTGTCTAATGGCTTTTGAACGGAAAATATATATTAAAACTCCTTGAACGCATCATGATGAATTTTAAACAGGTGAATTTGTAAAGATTTTTATTAGCCGTTTAATATGAACAAAGTAGTTGAAATTAATAGAGTGGAACGTGTATTCTGTCTAATGTAGTACTACATTAACGTGTTAATATATCGGGCATAAATTTTACAGTAAATCTAATTAATTTATATGTTGAGTAACAAAATGGATGATAATATGTTAAAGAGGCATAACCAGTTTTCGTATCATCAATTATAGGCAACTTTTCAACGCGTCTTAGAACCATATCACATTATAATCCAGACATAAATTAACCTGAAATTCCTACAAATTGATAACGTGGTTGGACAGACAAGGCGCTGTTTTAATTTCGAGGTGTAGCTGCGTGGGCGTGGCGGCGCCACCGCTCCGAAGAGGTTATATTGTATGCTAATACCATACGATTTCGAATAATAATTAATAGTAAAAAGAAATAATGACATGGAGCGGCTCCTATGAACAGTGTGACGAGCGCGTTGCTAATGGCTGTTTATATTGTATTCGTTCGGGTACAGTTCCACCTCGGCCATGGTACTAACTAGATCCTTACGATAGTACCGTTGTGCGGCCACAAGTGTTTCTTGACACGATTAAGGAATTTAATTTATAACCATAAATTAATAATAAATACATTATTAAATAAACTATTGAGTTTGACTCTTAATAGTCTTTTTGCGAAATGCGTTTTGATTGTAAATTGTCCTAATAAAAACGAACATTACACCCATAAAATAAATTAAGGTTCGATGCTTATAAGCTACGATTGGGATGCATATTTGGGGGCATAACAATGCCTCTTCCGATACGAGTATATCCAAAGTTTAAAAGAGTAAGCGTCGGTCTGATGATACGAATATGATTGATTTACAGAAATACCTAGATTAAAGTGTTTTTAGTTAGTCTTTTTTTTCATGTGAAACATCGACCTTCAACATAAATGAGTCGTCGGTTTTAATTTCAATGTAAATACAGACGTTTGGTTACGGCCGTGACTGCCAACTTTTGCGACACCTGAAAATTAACTTCGGTCTCAAATTGTCTGTGTTTACATTGTCACAATGTACTGATGAATTATTCATCTACAATTTTTATTAATATTAAAAGTGTTGTGTGGTCCACTCGAAACAAAAAAGTGTATCAAACTGTTTTCACTTCTTAATACATTCCGGAAATACAAAGATTTTTATAGTTTATCAATTTATTTATTAGCGAAGTTACATAAAAATATATCCTTTGGACATCGTATAAGAGGTCAACAAAAATTGTTTTTGTAATAGGAAATCTTTTTCGAACCTTTAAATAAATTGTAATTTAGTATTTTAAATGCATTTGACTATGCGGTTTATGTTTATCGTTCAGTTTAAAATATTTGTTCGTCAGTCGGTTCGTGACCGACAAGGCGTGTTGATACAGACTCACTACTGCTTTACGCGCAGAAATGGACATAGTTTTAATGAAAATATTAAACGCAAAGAAAATATTTCTATTACATCTTTCGATTCACCGTAATTATTCTACGTAGAAAATCTGACCGTAACACGTATTGCCTGTCTAAAGAGATCATTAACTTAAAATAATCATTTTAATATTTCGTATCTATAAATGTCCAATGTTGATAGATATGGCACTAAAAATCTAGTTTGTTTTCTTTTAATTTTTCAGTTAAAAAAAAACGTAATATTTGTTTCTTCCTAATTTATTTATGGCAAGAATGTAATGAACGTTGTAAAATATTAAAAATCCAAATGATATTAGTCGTTTTGGTTTTCAAAGCGTTTGAAGGAAGAATATTATATAAAAGTAATTTATATCTTGTATTGGTCGTATGCAAAATATGGGACATCAAAGTATCCGCCGTATGGCAGGGGACGCGTGCGCATCTTTTCTCAAACATGTTTTTATAATCACAATTTACGACACACGGATAAAGGTCTGCTACCGGTATCAAAATATTGATGCCGAGAATCAAATGATTAAATTGTACATGAGGTTTATATTGTACACTAAACGCCAAAAATAAGCAGTACATTTTTTTTAATTCTTATTTCTCTGGAAGTATTGAAGACAGAGTTATGAAGTATAATGAAACCTTATTTTTGTCGTGTCGTCGTTTGTTGTCTGTCGTCACTTTTTTTAATTCGTGCCGGTTTAAATGTTTTATAAAGAAACCTTTGTAATATGTACCTAAAAATTGTAAGAAAGTCGACGTCCTTTGCTACATATATTCCTTGAATTACAAAAGCGAGATGAATTTCGTCCTCTAATATTAGAATATTAAGACCTAGAGGTAATATTACAACTAACTTTTGTTTCTAATAAAATAAAAAAAAACGTGTTTCATTTTAAATTAGTCGCTACTAAGATCGCACGTAATGTGGTTCTATAAATCATTTTCAAAACGTATGGCAACATTACGTACGCTAATTGCGTCTCGGACAGCCTTCCGAAAATGTCGATGCATATTTTAGTAGCCCCTATTAAGTACAGTTAAGGCACAGATATTTGAACGTATAAAGCTTTTAATGCCTAAATCTGCGAGACACTAAGAATATACAAAATGTTCTAGTAATGTTACTTGAAGGTCTATAATAAATCGGAAGACCTTTGCAGCAATGTAAATAAACATTTGCTAAAATTTCATGTAGCCATTTCAGTTGAGTTTAAAAAGCTTTTAGTACCATATAGTTCACGACAATAGTGGAATGGCAGGATTCTACCCTACGATTGTCAAACCGGCGGAGGCGGACTGTACCCTTAACCGTTAGGCTATTGGCTCTTCAAATGAACGTGTATTCGATATATATTTTTATTTCCGTTAGTGATATAATTACGAAATATGAATCGTTGTTACAATCAGTTTATATGCCATATTAATTATATAAGGAGCAAAATAAATGATATTTGAATTTTTATCAAAGGTCGTTTTACTCTTTGTCTATTTGTAACACGCTGTATACTTTTCTAAAAATACATTTTAAGCTGCATCTAAAATGGTACATCTCATTCACTTCATTGGACGTTATCTATGCAAATAGCGATTGTGCTCGGTCAAGTACAAAATATTCAGAAAAATCGTATCTTACATCCATTAGCGCCTCATAACGTATGCAAATTGCGGACAAGCCGAACACTACAATTACCATCATCGTCGATTTCTCTTAATTTTTCGATTCTCATTTTCCTTCATTTTCTTTCTTATCTCTATAGTTTACGATCTACGTATAAAGTACACGCGGTCGAGGTGATGATTTTGGGTGGTCCGACTTTAACGTAATGATGTTATTATTTATATGGAATTATTAATGGCGTGGCCTCACTCCAACTGTCTCATCAAGATAAGTGCGCATTGAACGAGCACTCATTAGTACGTTATCGGATGAACGATTCACTTTTAACGTTTATCTCTGTTCAGATATTTCGATTTAATTGTCTTCAAGAGCTGCCGATGAAATTCTGATCGTCGTCCGTGTCAATTATATTTCAAATTTATTACAATGTAAATAATAATTAATATTAAATTATTCATCACAAAATGAAAATGTTTTTTTTTTATTTATTTACGAAGTTCCTAAAATAGGGGGGTCAGGGATGTAATTCACTAAAATCTTCGAATTATAAAAGGGAAAGAGAAGCTCACGACGTTAACTAATTATTCCTAAGATCAAATCGTAACATGTGGTATGTTTTTATCTAATTTAGAACTAGCGAATCCTTTTTACGAAAATTTGAGTTATTCGTTTCATGATGTAGAATATTCCATGTTAAACTAATCATGATAGATTTGTATTCTTGTTGACTATTAATAGAAAATTGTTTACACGAATGTTTTCAAATCGATCTTTCTTCATTACCCGTACATATTCCTTTTTATCTTGATACGTGACTGAAGAGATTATTGATCAAAAGATATTATTGTTGATATGAACAAAATAAATAATTCTATCAATTTAGATAAACATTACGATAGTTTTGCTAATAATTGTACGACTGTAAACTTTTGTTTTTACTTTGTCTGTGTTATTATACGACATATTTAAAAAGTCAGTTTCATCTTATCTGTGTTGTTTTATTATTATACGACATATTTAAAAAGGGTAGTTAATCAAATTCCGGTAAACAATTTGATCAGAAACAACTGTAGTTTTTCTTCATTTGTGTTAATTGCTTTTTGTTTATTTGTTAAACAATTTGTTCGTCTTATAGAATAATATAAGAGCAGAACGATGCAGTGACGAAAGTAAACTTATAATTGGTATATTCGTGGGAACGGTGTGTTTGTCCGCGTGTCGGTCTCTTCGACCAACTAAACACTCTGCGTCTTTTGTCCGAAAATGTAATGGGAATAGACAAATAGGGATGAGGACGCCTGGCCAAAGCTGGCGCTACACACAGAAAGAAATGAGATTAGATCTTTTTAATCTACTTTTTTTTAAATAATTTCTCAAAACAATCATATTAAAAAATAGCCTATACAGTCATGAAGAATTGATACATTATTTTTTTTTAAGTTTACAAATAAAAATAATAAAAAAAAAAACGTTTAATTGTTACTTTATTTCCATTACTGTACATGTCTCATATTAAACTAATTAAATTTCTTTCGTTCAAACTTCCATATATATTATTCGAAAATCTTGAAACAATGAGATCAGTGCAAATGAAATCTTAAATGTTAAACTAATAACGAACAAACCAAAAATAGACGGTCAACGTCAAAAATCTTATTCTTTCCCATATAACCTCTTTCATTTCGACCGGACAAGTCGGGCTTATAACATATCCGCGAGGGAACGTAATGGACTTGTAATACCCGTCGACTTCAAACATACTAGTGGCGTTAAAAGGACGAATGGCTAACACAATACCAATTTCTTTTCATTGTCCAAGTTATACACGGAAGCGATGTCACAACTTTACAATTTCTTTCACTGATACAATATCTTTTTATTTAATCTTATGATGCTATTGTATTGAATTTATTAATCTATTCGTTCCGTTGTAACCATCGGAGCACGGTTTGATTTAATTTAGAGTTTATTCGATATGAATTCTCTAACGGAGCGCAACTAATGTTTTTATTACCTTCTGTTTATTAAAATGTTTGCTGTTTACTGAAACATTCCATTGTTCATATAATCAGACATTTGGTAAATAGAGAAATCCACAAGTAACTAATAACATATGTCCGGACCTTTGGCATATATATGTATGTAGTATATGTACCTAAAGTATAGCCCTACCAAATTCTAGAATCAAGATGATTACACTTCAAATATTGAACTTGTGAAAATATAATTGTTTTTTATAAATATCGAGTTTAATTCGCTATCGCTTATCTATCAGACCACTTGACTAGACAGTGGACGTTAAATATTTACCAAGTGGAGTATTTTTTGTCAAGCCCAAGTGGAAGGGTTGAATGGCTGAGGGTGTTTGTAGAGACGCGGCAACCTTCACGGTGGAATTTGGAAAATTGTGCCGCTAAACAATATTATAAAGAGCCGCCCTTTGTCACTAACATAAGCGTAGCGCTGATGGCTCGCATGATTACAGATTACATTATTGTTCACGAGTTCAACCTAAACGCTTCTTCATGAATTTTTCGTTTTTTTTTTTGTAAACTGCTTAATCGCATCGCTTTTTAGGAAATAAACCTTTTTTTTATTTCATTGAATACATATAATTCAACATTCACAGACAGCTATAATTCCATACACTACATTGAACAAGTTCCGCGCAAGCCCTCGTCGTTAAATTTGGAAATCCCCGGATCAATATCATTGACTTTTTTTGGAGAATATTTCCCCTACATCAGTCTGTGTTCGCGACGTCATCAATAATGCAGTCAGCACTGACTGTTTAATTATGATGCGATTGTAGTTTGTTTTAAAAGTGTAGCGTCTAGATGGTAGATAGTCCCTACTTAGTTAAACCAAATTACTATTACTTCATCATCATCAGCCCCTGTCTGTCCACTGCTAGACATAGGCCTTTCCCAATGCCTTCCATAGTATGCGGTACTCAGCCTTCCGCATCCAACGACTTCCTGCCGTCCTCCCTAAATCGTCGGTCCACTATTACTTCTTATCACATTAAGAAAAAACGTAAAAATATGAAAGACGTTAAGTAAAATAAAAGAAATAATATCCGCGGTTACAAGTCTTGTAAAACTTTCTATTTCTTTGTAAAAATCGTTGATAATGATAATTATAAAGGTCGTATAAATTATTTTCTCCTATTTGTACCCCGCCAACACAATCAGGAATTGTTCTCGTCGGAACGGAGTTTTCAAGGGCGATTTAAACGAAAGAATTGTTTGCCGATCTCTCCATTCCCATTTTGCGGGGTACAAGAGAGGCGGCTTACGAGTTTTTATTTAACTTTCGCCTTATTCCCCGCCGCGGTTAAAATGTAGATAATGTATTAAAAATTAACACTTAATAATTTTATGAACTAGTGCAGTATTATCATAACCGTTAAGCTAAGACTTTAGAATCATCCTGAACCATTTATTAGTATTGCCTTTAGACCTTAGATGAAGAAGAAAGAAGAACATTTGTAGAACTTCCCAATAAAGCTGACATAAACCACTCTTTCTTGCATTTGTCGGTAGATGTCAAATTCATGCCAACAAATCTGTTCAAGTTATTATAATTTGAATTTTAAGATTAATAGTGTAAATGAATTCATTAAACGTAACATTCATCGTATTTAAGATCCCATCACAAATGATTTGACAGTCCAAAACAAACAAAATAGCCACTTGCGTTACAATAATGTGAGGATGAGAGTTAAGTTGATTCGAGCGTCGCTCAGGTAGTGGCTAAGCGGCCGCGGCCGATTGTTTGTACTAACAGTTAACGTAAACCTTAACTAGTTGGTGCGGGTATGATGCGTCTCGATTAACGCTCGTTTCGAGCCCATGGAGAATTCCTCTACGCACTCATTCAACTTGAGCTTTTTGTGAATGTACATCTATTGAACTTAAAGCTTGTTTGCAACTTCCGGTGCAAGTTCTTTATCTATCACACATTCGAAATTTTATATTATGCTGTACATTTGTTCCTTGTGGAGTTTCAAACAGTGAAATCTTGACTAGTATATTTTAAATGTTTTATTAGAATACGGCCGAGAAAGTTTTCATCACTAACGTCGTTACATTTTTTTCTTTCAAATAAACCAGCACCATTTTTGTGCAGTGTAGATATAAAACGTTATCATATTTTGCAAATCCGATTTTACTTTGTACGATGATAAGAGATAAAAGGCGAAAACATTTAGGTCAAGGTTTGAGAACATTTCGAAGATTCGATTATCCATACTTGTTTATACTTTTTTATTAAGGGTAAACTTTCTTTAACTTTGTTCTGTAGGATCGCAGAAGATCTCATTTGACATTTATATTTTTATTTATCTAGTACCCTTTCTTAAATATTTAATGTATTTAAAATTTGAATAAATAAACGTTTTTTCTTAATAATATTAACAGTAATATATAGCACAAAAGTCCTATAATAATACTAAACTAAAAGAATTCATGCAAAGGCCAAGGGACACCGGAACATAACCTTCAATATTCATGACTTCGAAATTCGCTTCGGTCTTGACTCATTTTTAGCGTTGCAAGCAAATACTTACATAGTGGTTTATTTTAAGTAAACACGAAGAAAATTTATTTAAGTGTTAATTTGCGGAAATATAATATTACGAATACTCGAGGCGCCTTAGTGTTACATGACCAAGGATGAACCCATTTAGCTTTAATAAAGACGGGGCGTTGACTTAATGCGGACGTCAATAGATTTCAAGTTTTGCGAAATAACAACTTAATACGTCATCATTCTATATAACTGTTGAAAAGAAGTCTAAAAACTCGATGTACGTTGGAGTGCGTAAATCATTTGTATTAAGAAAAAGTTTTAATTTTATGACGCAACGAGCTTCACGAAAAAAGATCATATAATTTTTTGTTTTGTTTCGTAAAGGTATAAAGCAATCGCCTTAGTAAATGATCATCAAGTACAAACCAAAAATACATCATGAGATCGATAGTTCCACCAACACGTGCCGCGTTCAAGCATCGGAAAATTTACATTGATAATATAAGCAAACATACACATTCCCAAGGCATCCTTACATTGGTGGGCAGTTAAACAGATGTATAATGTAAAGTCGGCTCCGAAAGAAATTGTTTCTACCTGTTTGGGCGGTTCATGGACCATCAACGCACCTGTGGCCGCACCGAGCCGCCTGGTTAACACTTGCATCAGTGTTAGTATCTACAAACATGATCAATACTCGGGCCGATTCAAGATTTCTCCTCTTTCATTTTTACCACAGAGCAAGTGCTTTATAATAGAGACAATGATGTATTTAAAACTACATAGAGTAACTAATATTTGACGAGCGAATCACGCACTGGGATTTTGTATATAACATCATCTGTAGTGAAATAAAAAAGTGACGATCGAATGCAGTTATAAAAATGAATAGAAACACGGAAAGTCAATACGTACATGCAGTTTGAAATAACTAGCGTGAACTTCAATCGCATCGTTGTAGCAAGATAACACATTTATCATTTTCCTCAACGTCGACAATCACTTGTACGCTACGTATTTTAAGTTAAGAACGGAGTCAAGATGCCCATAAACGTTTCACGTGTAAGTCAGCCGTCCTTGTGATGTAATGGCAGAGCAACGTTTCAGCGACTGTTAGTACCGTGAAGCGAGTTATATGGCCGTGACAATTTGACGTACTGCCTAGTAGAAACATTACGTTTTGATAGCAACGCATTCACAATTTACGTCTAGGTCGCTCATATGCATTTCTACTATACATATTTATTTTAACAAAGTTATCGACGTCTATCGTAGCCACGTCACCTATATATTCAACTAGCGTTTGGTTCTGATTTATGGTTTGTCATCGTGTCCGTTAAACATTAGGCTCTAAATTTTCAATCACAATACTCTAATAATTTATATGTCTACATTATTGTTATGAAGAAAAAATCTGTTCATTATTTGTCTATAAGTAGATAGCGAAAGCTCTTTATGCCTAAGCAATTTATTCACTAAACTAAAATGTCCAGTTCGCATCAACAATAAAAATATGAAAGCCCGCCTTGCACCTGCACTGTACCCTATACGACCGGACTTGAACTTTGTACAATGTTAGCTGCCCGTTAGACATACCGCCGCTCTCACAAGGACTTCTACTTGCTTTACGCATGTTTACATAATTACACATGTACATAGTTTGTGCATCTTATTAAGTTTGGTACGAGTACGAGATTCTCAGAACCCTCGACAAGTTGAAGACTATATCACTGAAGTCTTCCTGGTCTTGACAATTATTCAATGAATTTCAATGTATTTTAATGACAAAGGTGCCATTGGAATTGACTACCTCTACGAAATCATATCCACTCTGGACCACAGCCAACACTGTCACGTCCACACAGTCATATTAATGTAGTCTATAGTTTCTTACTCCAATATTTTAATCTCTGTGATTGTGAACACAACGTAGTTGCGAACGCTCTAAGGCTGGCGGTGGCGGAGTGCGATAATGCACGTATCGGCGCGTTCCACCGATACTAGTGACGTATTCATTTATATCATAATACGTGTCACGCGTACAAATACCAAACTTGATGAACGAATTTACTTCGAATTGTTTCCTTGCCGCTTCCAATGATATAAGAAGGAGGGATGATATTCCAAAAAAACTGCTTTAAATGATCTAACGAAATTATTATACTATAATCTATAACATATAAACTGATCAGTCGAAGTGTTCAATTAAAACGTAGGTTTCTAGACAAAATTTTAACTGCCAGATAAATTGTATAGTTCTCATTTCATTTTGAGACTACATTAAATGCATGAGTAGTTTAAATATTGTCACCACTTTACATGACACATACGCTATTGACGTAAAAGAAAAAATGAAGACAACTGCATCATGCGGACAGATAAATTCTGTATTTACGTAATTAACGACACAAAGAATTCGGTTCGCTCCATTCAATGGCGTTCTCGTATTATCATTTTAATGTATAATTTATAATTACACAACTACTTTTATTAAGATGTAAATTTTATAAGAATATTTTTATTTTAAAAAATAGTGTTATGAATATTAATAAAATAAACGGGCATGTTGAAAAACTATTGCTTATTGTTATTCGTCCTTAGAAAAAAAATATTTTGTCAAGTATGAAGTCGTCATTGACTTAACGGCTTTTTACTTGAAACGTGGTGGCAGTATGGATGTTTTCCATTACATTTCTAGTTAACGATATCTACTTTATCATCATCGGCATCCTGCTATTTTCCATATGGAGGATCTATCTACTTACAGGAGAATTATCAAAAGGGCTTATCTTACTTTCCTATATTATAGATATATTTATAAGTATTCTAATACATTGTGGTACATTGTATATGACATGGTATACATACTATTATTTTTACGAGGCGACGCCATTATCGCATAAAATCTATACCCTGATAAGGTTAATGGTATCGGTTACTTGAATATCTTAATAAAAATACTAACATAAGTATACGAGAGACAGAAATAGACTTTGACAGGAATTTTATTTTTAAATACAAGCAGATTTTTGTAACTTCACTAATATTTCTTTTATCACTCCAACTCAGCGATCAAATCTTGTGTCAGGGTATTGTTCACGACGATAGTCGAATGTTAGAATTCAAACTTTCGACCACGATCGGAAATCTGTATCTTCAACTATTAGGTATTTGGCGCTTCTTTGCTGAGACGATGGTTTTAAAAGTTTTTTTATGCGTCGATAAAATTGATGTGATATTTCTGACAGAATACGATATACAAATCATAAACATACATGTTTTCAATTATTATAAGATGTTAAATGTAATTGTTAACTTTGTGTTCTCGTGAACATTATCAAAGTTGGCTTGCATAGTCTATCTTATGTTGTTATTTATCATTATTCAGTGTTATCTTGTAGATTTTTTACTAATCTCTAACCCGCTCACTCTTCGGGTATAAACGGGCTAAGGTGTTAATCGTGTTGCGCACGCGCAGCACAACGCGGCGTTGCGCCCAGTTAGCCCACACTTTACCCTGTTTGTTTTTGAACTTACATTTAACCCGCAAACGCTCCTTTTCCGGCCCGCTTAGTGGAACTATCACTTTTTTTGACCCACCCAGCTACTTATGGGGTCGAGTGATACCAATGTGTATGTTAACAAACAGTGTATGTGGTTTTTTTTTTAGTCTGTGAACGAATTACCTAGGAATTGTATTACGGAGGACAACCATACTGTGGAAGGTATGTAGAAGGAAAGGCCTATGTCCAGCAGTACGTAGACAAGGGCTGATGATGATGATGCGCATTACTTAAGCAACACTTATTATACGATGTTTTACTTAATTTTGTTTTGCATACATTTATGTACGTATTAACAGTGTCGTCACTAAAGCAATAAATATATTAATAATTGAAAAATAGTAACGACTGAAAAAATATGAAAACTAAAAAAATTAACATTGATTTATTTACGATATAATTAAATATCCGATACATGCTTGCGTGATTGAATCTACCCTAACCTTGCGTATTCGTTTGTGCGGAACGTATAGTGGACCTTACACAGTGCACAATTTACAAAGTAAATAAGCTCTAAGGACACGGTAAACGTTTACATATATTTATTTTGTGATATATTCAATCACCGAATATTTGTTTTTTTTTTTAAATATCAGAATTTTCACTGACATAATTTCTTGTACTATTATAATTAAGCTCTTGATTTGTGGTAGCATATGGTCTATAACAGTCAGATGGCGGAATTCGAACCCTAGACCACATGATTGGAAATCCGTATTCTTAATCATTAGGTTATTGGCGCTTCAATGTTTGTAGCACAAACATATGACATTGACCTTGAACTACACTGTTGCATAAAGCGTAAACTATTTTTACTTCGTTACATAAAAACTCGACGTTCTTACGGTGAAGGAAAACATCATGATGCAACCTGCAAATATCGGCGAAGAAATTCAAAGATATGTGTGTAGTCATCACCTACACAAGACTAGCGTGGTTGACTTTTGCCTTGTCACCTCTAATATAAGGTAGGCTGCGAGCCCCTCAGTGAGGACGTATAGTGAGCTGATGATAATGGTATAAAATTTCAGCAAGCAGGGCACACATTTCAATGATTCTTTTCATAGAATTATCCCTACGTATATAACAATCCATTTTACTTACAAAGGGAATTAATTAACACTGCATTTAAAGACCACCTTTGATGTTAAATAAAAGTAAATTAATTTTCCTTATTTTATATTATATTACTTGAGATTATTTTAAAAATATTCAAGTCTCGACGTCTCCCAGGGTAATGTTCAATAACAACACAGTTTTGCGAGTTAAATATGCTTTAATTTCGTAATTTGTCTTAGCAATACGATTTCGTTCTGAGCGTCTGAATAATTATAAATACAAATAGTTACTGAAGATACAATATACAGTTTCTTTTTTAGTTTTAAATGCATTTACTCGTAATAATACATTTGCAGTTTTTTGGAATGTATTTTGTATTTTCACAATATTGTCAACAGTGGAATATTTAATGGAATGTGGCAATATTAAAATGAACGCGGACAACAGCAACAATCGAATATATTGGGTGTAAGACCTAGTTCACATTGGCCTCACGCCCGGCGCGTTATATCTTAAGCGATGTTCACACTGGGTATAGAATACATGATGTTATTATTCGTCTTACTTAAAACATTTTTTTTTATTTATCGGTAGTTAACAGACATTAACTTAACACGCTAATTACATCGCGAACATAGAGTCGTACGCTGCCACCTCACTATGGCACAGATCTTAAAATATACAAGATTACAATGTTCTAATAAATACGTTACAACAGTTATGGCTCAGTACTAATTAATATGTATATATGTTGTCACAAAATACATATAAACATAACATACGCAATTACTTTATATACTGGCTTCCTTCACGTAACATGGTTTACTGGTCTAAACATTTTTCTTATTTATCGTCTTTTGTCAACTAAAATAAAATTAATGCCCAACTTTGTTTATGTTCATGTTTGTAAAGAAAAAATGCTTTATATCTTGTATGTGATTTATATAAATACGAAAGTTACAGCAAATGATTCAATAACTAAATTCGAAAAACAAATGAACACTGGCATATTTTACACATATTACCAAATAATATTTAAATGTTCGTGGAAATAAAATGTTCCCTTTGTTCAATGTAAGCAACCGTAGAATAATAATAACGAATAGAGATTCAAGTACCTATCACTCTCAAACAAACACTTAAAATAATATTTACAAAAAGCTCAAATCATACATAGACTCGTAGCGACATCTATCGATATTGGAGAACGTTTGGTAGAAGTACACAGAGGCGAAGTTACCGTTAATAGTTACATTATCTGTGGCTAGTCACAAGAGAGCGGTCGGTCGGATAGATTAAATACCCATTAATTAAATACAAATCAATTTAATACAACTATACAACTAACCTCTACGTTTACAAACTTCTCATTAAATTTTTCCATCGATAAATAAGTAAACACAATTATGTATTTTTCATTATATATTTACAAGCAGATAACGCGATCCGAACTTAATATTAAAGCATTTAAATAATAATACACTGAGAATTGACGTAAAGGCGCTTTTACTACAACAATGGCGAGCCAGCCGGAACAGGCGAGGTTAGGAAAGTCATCAAACGTCCAGATGAACAACTTTACGGAGACGCGCCTCTGCGTCCCGAAGCTGCCTCGTCGATCAAAATTCAGCGGTGGTCTCTCAGAAGACTCGTGACTAGCGACACTGTTTGCTCTTTCCTCAGAAAGCCTTTTTTTCCTTTTAGAGCACGAGTGTACGCGAGCGCGAGAGCAAACGAGCGCGATGTTGCACGACCGTAAGGAATTTCACATCTCCAGCCGCCTCGGCCTTTTCCCTTGTTCTGTTTGCTCCCGCTCGCCGTAGCTACCATTCGGCGCTTCGAGCGACCGCGGCCGGCTAGCCTAACGTCGTCCAGTCCTCGTACTGAAATAATACTGCGGTAGTTGACTAATACTCTGTCCACAGGCCGTCGACAGCTGGCGACGAAACGCGCGAAGCGTTCAAGCTAAATGCTGCTAATAATGGAAAAGTTTACGTGCCCTCGCAGTTCCTCCGCCTCTGGTGCCTGCCGTGGTGGTGGCGCACGCCGTGGCACGGCGGCTTAATGGAGTTCTGCGGCGGCGGACGCAGTCTACGCTGCTGATGCCGGGGCCGGTCCGCGGCGACCATGGTGTTGTGCCTGCTTATGTCGAAGTCCTGGTTCTCCTTCATGAAGGCGAAGCAGTTGTGGGAGCGCTGGGAGAGGCGGCTCTTCAGTCGTCGCAGCTGCAGCCCGCGCCGGTTGAACCCTATGTATCGGTCGTCGTTCTTTACCAGGTGGAATGTGCTGTAGCCGTCCACAAACTCTTCTTTGAACAGGCAATTGGACTGTCGCTCCGCTTGAAATCGGGACTGTAGAAAGAGAAAAATGTCATTGAATTTTATTGCTAACATTAAAGGATAACACGATAAACATTTAGCAGACTTATCGTCCAGGGAGAACTCAAACAGTATAGCTTCAGTCAACCCGTAACCATGGGACATGTAACTGTCTCGAAATATCGAGAGCTCAAAGAGGCTAATCGTGGTTAGAATCCCGTTTGTTATGAACATTATGATAGTAAAAACCACAAAAGTTTAAAGTCATAACGATGAACACTATTTATAATTCAATATTTCTAATTAGTCCAAAGACTCACCAAACGTCTGCCGACCAGTTTGGAGCGGTTGAAGCACAGGTACATGTCCTGCACGGGCGAGTGGATGAGCAGTTCTAGGTTGACACCGCGCGTGCTGATGGTGAGATTCGCTGCAAAAAAAAACATTTTTTTTTCATTCATCATTCAATTCAAAAAACGTATGAGTTTTCGAACGTTTTTAAATGATAATTACAATAAAACATTAAGCTATTCAATTGACGCACGTGATTACACATTTCATTTAATAATGTACTTAAAATTTACAATCTTATGTCAAGTATCTCCACAGGCGTGCGTTTATTTGGATAATCTCTTACCCGCGGGTAATGTAATAAAAAATATATCTAACAAGTCTACTTGGTACTTGGGAAGTTAGCGTAATTTATAGTTAATAGTATATTTTATACCAATATGATAGTTAGCAGTGTAAAGCGAAACTTTACTAGCTCCATATTTCAGTGGATCTTGTTTACACATGCAAATTGATAGAACTTCATTCATCTGTTTGTATACAATGGATAACAATTAACAAAATCTAATGGAACATATTCCAGATAATAATGTATGATTCAGGTATGCACGTAATTTTTCCGACTTTAACCTCGCGTGCATAGAGTTATTTCGCTTACGTATATTTATTGACACATGCAACAAATTGAGTACATTTTAGAAAATCTAGACGTCCATTTAGAATACCAACAATCAGTCATAAATCTTTACTTTATTTACAATAATAAACACATAGCGAATACCGTTCTATTGTTGGTAATGTAAAATGTCGGTGTAACAAAGTTTGAAAGTCGGTTAACAATCTGACGCAAAAACATTAGTATTATATTGTACATTACCTTTATAATTATAGGAATAGTAGGTATTGTATCTCTCAATCACAAGCCGTAGAACTGTACAGTTGTTGAATGTGGACTTACTTAGTATTAAGAAGTAATAAATTTGAGTTTAACGCCATCTAAGTGTAGCCGTCTCATCGATTAGATAACATAAAATAGGAAAGCTCGTGTATAGAATTCGTCGGGTCGACGCTATGGGATACAAATAAAAAGATTTAATAAAAATAAAAAGCAAAGAGTGGCCGCCTGTGACACCGGCCATGTCATTTCAATTAACATTAAAAGAAATAAAAATGCATCGGCCGCAGGCGTCGGGGACATAAATTCGTTATAATTTCAATACTCCCCTAGCACGTGAAAGTGATAATGCCGCTTACAGTTATACGGTTTCAGATTTCTTGACCTATTTATCCTTTTAATACATTCCGATAGATATCAAATTGAATATAGGCGATTACTGCATACTTGTAAAACTATTTTAACAATCGCTACTAGATAACGATGTGTCGAAAAGTTTTGGATGCCAAAGTTTCCAATTTTAACTTTAATCTTATAATTGTGGGGACTTTTCACCTATCACAATACTATAATACTCACGATGTACATCCTATAGCCTACAACCTACATTTTATATTAGCCTTGGATAATTCTGGAACGTTACTTTGTACCGAATACCCAGGTGCTATCAAATGTCCCCGGGCTAATGCGCCAACAGCGACATCTCGTTGTACTGATTTTATATTAGAACTTTCGAATACTAATATAATTTGTGACGTAAACATTACAGATTAAGTTAACATCTGGAAACAGACCTTCATATGTTACAAGCGTAAATATCATACGAGCGAGTCACAATGTCTGCAATTACGTGTGTGTTGAGTAAACAATTTTTTAAATTTATGTAAATAGCGCTCTTTGTTTCTCTTCACATTGTTAAAGCCGTTGTCAGTTCATATCAGAACAAAAATGACAGAGATAAGGTGACAATGTGTTAACAATGTTTATTACTTAATCCATGTTAAAAACAGATCGGAAACCGATAGGACATGTTTTTTTTTTTGTTAGTAATAAAATGTTACTTAATTATATAGTTCTTAGTATGTACGAATGTGAACTGTGCTATCTTTAAAAAGTAAAAGTCGTCTAAATAAATAAACCTAAAGGTCAACGGTTCTCATAGGACAGTTCACTCGAAGCAAGTACACATTGCCCAACCCAACGTAATAGACAAAGGCAAATTTTTGAAATGAAGTAATCTCTTACTAAATAGGTAAACAAGTCGTTTTTTGAAAGTAGCCGCTTGTTTATTTCTTTTTTCATTAGGCATGATTAATTTTCATAATATTTTATCCGACGACTTAGTGTGGACGGTACTGGATGCGGAAGGAGGACCACATACTGTCAAGGCAATGGGGAAGGATTATGTCAAGCATGGGGCAGACAATGGCCAATGATATTTCCATCAGGACTGACATATTATATGTATTTAAAAGTCAAAGAAAACAAATATCATTATAAAAATTATTGATTCTTCATTTGTTTTAATATTAATAAACAGTACAATAGATTTTGTAACTGTAAAGCTTTTTGTTTCGACAGTGAATGAACATTTTCCATTGAAATTCTGCGCAAGACGAACAAGAATGTGTAGCAATTCTCATACTTAAATTATTTCACCCTTTCAACAACTCGTTTGTTACGGTTTCCCCTGAGCCTCCGGAACAGTCCTCATTGACCGTTACGTTAGCGTTGGTTTCCACTGCGGAAATACTTGCACATGTTATTGTCTTTGTCTTTTATATAGCATCTGAGAGAGATGACTATACGTTTTGGAAGATAGTCTTTGAAGCCCACGGTTATATTAAACTATTTAGTTTACAACTTGTACATTTTAGTGTAGAAGTTTTAATGTTGCTTTTACCTTAGTCTCAGGGACATAGTATTACAGCATAGCAAAATTTTAGTCAAATTCATAACTTGTATTAGTTTAATAATTTAATTTACAATGTAATTTTCTAGAAGTACAATTAAAAAGTTACGTTTGATGACTTTATCTTAGGTTCATTGTATGATCATTATTTAAGTACTGACCACAAATATTGATAGACAATAACAAACTACAGCACGCGGTGATTTAGTGATTACTTAAACATTCGTACCTCATTTATCGACCACTTTATTTTGCGTATGGCAGTTCATGGTCAAATTCAAATGATATGAGAAATAATAATAAACCAATCTATATCCCATCGTCATTTTATTAAAACAGACATTGTTGTGTTATTAATTTCTAAAATCCATAGACAGTAAATGACATAGTGAAATGTGTGAATATAATTTCTCAATTTTATTGAATTCGACTACTCGCTTGTTTAGTTTTACCAAATGTATGTTAGAGATGTCAGTGGGCGTTCGAGGCAGTCAATGACCGGCTATCACTGGTGATAATGGACTATCGATGTAATCTTGTATTTCACCTGCATTTTCATTTAAACTGTCGTGTTTTGTAGGTCGAGTTGTCTATTGATTTGTGGTTAAAAAGTAAATATTTAATTTACTCGTTTCCTTGTTTTAAATATGTCAAATGAAACTATTTAAGGATTTAGAACTAGAAAAATAGATAAGAAAATAAATCCAGGCAACTAGGTCTGTATGACTGCTTACTAATCGACAACCAATTTATTGCTGTGCACTGATGATGACTTTGAAATTAATTAAATAAATCTTTATAATTAAATTAGGACAGTTTGATGTTTTGGTAATATTTTTAAGAACTCGTTTATCGCAATCGAAGCTGAATAATAATTTTCTTATCAGTCCTGTCCTTGTAAGTCGGTAGAAAGACGCAAATATGTTAATCTCAAAACAATTTTTTACGTAATTCGCGTCGTCTCCTTCGATAATGTGCTACAGAATGTTACAATATATATAAATAATTATGGAAATAAAACTTAAATACCGACTTAAAATATGGGGTTATAGAGTTGAGTTCCATTGACTCAAAGATCTATTGTGGTTTCATTCTTTTTTATACAATGAAGTCACACTACTGTCAGTATTATATACGCTACTTCAATTCTTCATATCAGTCACACGTCGCCCGCCACTGAGCATAGGCCTCCCCCAAAGATCGCCACGACAAACGGTCGAGTTCATTTATTGTTTTGTAATACATTATCTCAGATTTAATTTATGATTATTCATACCTATTGATAGAAGTTATTAGGATACTAATTAACGGTAACGTAACCAGACGCGAGCCTGAATGTCTGGTCGATGTTTTGAGTAAACTATTTTTACAATAAAAAAAATTTATGAATTCAGATGATAACATTTAGAGTGATAATGTGCCTGTGTACATAACTTTACTCGCTTCATCTTCACAGAACTGAATATTCCAGTTTATTTGTTATTTTTCTCCAACAAGTTTTGTCGTTGGTCTGTTTGTAACGGAACTGTTTCAGTCGTTCCATTGATTAATTTGCCTTTTTACTTAATACATGTGAATAATTTATTACATAAAAGACAAGAATATAAGACAGGTATACCAAAAAAAATATAATAATTTAAGTTGTTAGCACACAGAAAAACTTTCGATGGATGCTGGAATAATCAAATCTTCTTGTTTTTTTTTTCGTGAACAAATAAGTACAACAAATGTTTAATACAGTAAGCCCTGGTCTAATTAACGGGTCTCTAGGTTTGTAGATATCAAGCCAAATGTTAATCCATAAGGCGGCACAGATGTAGATTAAAGTACTTGGTAAGATTAGGGACAGCGGCAGCGTGTAATCCAGACGGATACAGCCGCTGCGGTAGGTAGGTATTTGTCGGGAATCCTGACTCTGAATACCGAAACGCTTCCTCCACAGCATACTTCAATGTTTGTTTTCATTGTATCGTAACGTCACTGTATTATACGTTATGATAACCTTTGTATCAGAATATAATTAAATTCAATGATACGAAATTTTATTATATTAAATGAATGACATTTGATCTTTGTTATAAGATTTTTGTTAAATAAATATTAAAAGAAAAAAAATCTTGCCACATTGATATACGACAAATACGTTAGTTTACGTGTTAAAGGAATCACTTCCATGTTTATTGTTTTCTACATTAAATGTTTTTGTTGTTATATAATACAAACTACTAAATTAGCATTTCAAAACGTATTTTATAAGAAACTTTAAGAGTGTAAAATAAAAAAAAGTATCATTCGTACAATAGCGGCGTTCTATAATGTAATCTCGTAAAAGAATATAACACATTGAATGGGACATTTAAATTCAAATTACATTGTCACGGTAAATTAAGCGCGGTAATTTAAATGAAAACATGACACGGTATTGTTGACGTGTGATAATGGACATGAACGTCTTCACAGCTAGCGCCTCCCTGGCAACAGGATGCGCCTAGTCTTGAACAAGGATTTGTCTTAAGTTTAAAGTAATCCACAAAGATGTTGTTCGGAGCCTAAAGTTAAACAAACTTATTTTTTCTTAATTAATGTTTTTATACTATCAGTTTCTTACTAATGTACTAATTTTCCTTGTGCGATTCCCACTAAGCTCTAGGCTATGCTATAATAGTTTACGACAATAGTTGAATGGAATTTAAACTCTGTAACACGTGATTAGAAATCCCTACACTCAACTGATAGGCTATTGGAGCCTAAGTTATATTAGTAAATTTAAATTACAAACACAACTTCTTTCACTAATACATTACATATAAAAAAAAACTAGTTTTTTTAAGATAAACATATACGTATTTCCGTGGAAATCGCAACTATACTAAAAGGATTATAATTACATGATTTCTTTTCTGAAGCTTCTTCTTTTTAAACTATTAAATATTCTTATTTTGTCCAACATTTCATATAAATTTGATTATTTTTAATTACGCATAACTTAGAAACTGTGTCACATACAACTACGATGATTAGTCAACAAGATAATTCTATCTAATGTCAGATAAATATCGTAAATCAATATTTATAATCAATTTGTAAGTAGAAATATTTTAACTATGTTACGATAAAGGGCCTAATCGATTTCTTATATCTGTACGTAACGATATCACTTAGGTTGTTCACCTAACAGTTACCAAGATGTTATACGTCTATTCAAATTATACGCGGCTCAACATCGCTACTCAGCGCCCTCTGTCGCCTCCCTTCATAACAACCACCACTTTTTTAAATAAATTTTAGGCTATATATATTACAATAACATTATATCTAGGAGTCAGTAAATTGGACTGTAGCCACACGAGAAAATTTAGTTCAAACATACACTTTGATGTACACTAGTATTATTATGAAATTTATTTCAACAGACAATTATACGATCGATTACATTGCGTGTATGGTGAGTGGATATAAATATGTTTTGTGAGACAAAACGCCTATGAATAATATACAACATAAAATGGTCGCCACGTGACAAATCGTCGAAAGATTAATATGTATCAAACAGCCAACCACGCACAACGTATTGGCAGAGAGAAATCATTGGGAGGAGACCTCGTATATAAAAACAGCTTTATCAGAATTGTCTACGTAATTGAATTCTTAATAAATACAACCATAAATGTATGAGTACCGTTATACAGACTTCTATATGAGTTTGTAAGCGAATAAATTATTTACTTTTGAATACGAAATGAAAAATTACATTATATGTTTACTAGCTTTAGCGACTTCATTTGCGCATTAATTTAAAAAAAAAAGGAATTGTTTTAAAATTAATAGTTATCATTGAAATACGATTCATATACATAAATGGTAACGATATATAAGCTAATGAAAGAATTAATAAGAAGTAATATTTCAAATTTGCTTTTTATTAAGAAATAACAAAATTTCGTTTGGTCGTAAAAATAAATTCTTCACAAAGGCGCTTTAGAGCTTCGAGCAAATTCATTTAGGAAATTCGGGCCGAGCACAACCTCGCTCTCTTGTATTTTATTTGATATTAAATATCTAAATAAAGTTGTAAAACTGTTTCATGAAATTAAAATTAATTAGTCTTATTACACCCGGCGTTAAGAAAAGACTACTTTAATTAGGATTTACTATACGAAAACTACAGTAAGCTGCTGTTTTAATCGAGGTTTGGATAATATTTCAACCGAATTTGTCTCTCTAGTGCATCATCAAAGAACACTATGTAAAGGCATATCGTTATTAAATCGTCTGTATAGATATGCGACCTTTTTTTTGATGTCGGTTACAAATAAAGGTTTTATTATTGTTTTTACGTCTCCATAGTTATAGATACATTTGACTATGTTAAAAATGTTTGTTACATTTTAGTTACTTTGAAGTAAAGCTTTCAAAGTTGAATATTAATGTGCTCGTATTAGTTGGCAATATCGCGTGTCCTAAAGTGCCACATATCAAGCGTTAAGGTTACTGTCAATAGTTAAATTACCAAGCAATATGATATTGCCGAGAGGCCGGTCTACTTACGTGACCACATTCGCAGTATCACAGTATGGCATTGACACTAATGCCGCACGCAGTGACATCCACCATCTGAACTTATTGTGCGTAATGTTAACACATATTGACGAACATTTTTGCAATACCACCTATTAATTTATTTCTTAGGCAGCTCATGAAATTAATACGAGGGACGGAAGCGAGGGTAAGCGTAACAGACTAGCACTCTAAGATGCAAAACGTTGCGGAGTCGAGTAAACAAAAGAAGGATGCCTTCTCACAATATTTCATATCAAACTTTGTTGAGCTTTGTTTCCGGTCTAACATTAACGAAGTTTACTATTTAGTAATGACATATACACACGTAACGTGGACGTTCTAAAAGCCGAATTAATTTTTTATATATCGTAATCAGATTGACATAAAACACTTGACCAGTTTTGTAAATCTAGACGTAAGGAGAGCAGGTGACGCTCTCATGAAGGGACTGAATATTGTCGATATTGTATCAATTCATCTTGTGACAGTTCAGTGTAAAATGTAATCTATTTTTAAAGATATAAAGACTGAAGGAAACGAAAATACGTTATCATACGATTGAGTAAGAAAAATTGTCACGAAATTTGGGTCAAATATACATTCTGATAGTTGAGTGTTCGACTTCACGAACGATAAATAATCATATTTGAATATATTTTTTTATATATGCAGCCAAGCTACTATATATAAATCTAAACAATTATTATAGCACAAAAACATATTACAATATTTCACCTATAGTAGAAAAACTAAACTTTTATAAAAAAAAAACAATGGAATGTGACGAACTGAATTTTTCCTTTTAAATTATAAATTATGAAAGATTGAATTTCGAAAAGTGCTAAGATATTTTAAGCTTAAAATTAATTAGAAAACAAAAGAGTTAAGGTATGTTTTCATTAAGTACAGTTTTAAACAATAATGTTCAAATAACCGGAATTCGCAGCTACAAAGTAAGCTGTTTGGTAAACATATAACGTTTTTTTTTTTCATTCGCGACATCAACATTGGAAACGGCCAGCGCGGACCACCCAACATGCAATTGTTATAAACATATGCCGTAATAAAAGCAATTATTTTACAGATATGTTATCTATGTTTGCGTTTAGATTTCATTTTCAATGAAATTTGATTGATACGTTGTCTACAAAATATAAACATTGACATCATTACAGTTCTTCGACTTTGATAATGGTGTTTTCTTTTAATTGGGCGATACACTTCGGCCAGTACTCATTACTTACAAATCTTTTATTTTTTTTAATAAATAAAAATGAAATGTTAAGATTTTGACATTACGACGAAATTAATTTATTATTGTGATGCGTATTTTCTTTACCGACTGTATATTTTTAAATAACGTAATAGTTAATAAGTGATTTAAAAGTCTCCCTTTTAAAGATTGTTCTATGTTTGGAGTCAGACAGGATAGTAAGAAAAAACAAAAAAACCTAACAGCATGTGCCACAGAAATATGGATGGATGTGATAGAGGACACGCGTAAGAAGAGAGTAAATTCCGATATGACGGCTGACAGAGATGTATGGAAGTGTAATACGTGCAATATAGACTAAGATTGTTGAATCTGACAATTGAATGCCGATATAAAAGAATTAAAACAACAATGTACTTTAAAAATGTAAGCGTGTATTATTCCATTAATGTATTGACCTTGGATGTCGGAGTCTCACGTATGTAATTCAAATTTGAAACTTTACGTTGAATAAATATTTCTCTGTCGCACGCTAAGGGGAAATGCTTTACACAACAGCTTTATTACCTTCACTAAGTACTCCACCCACAAACAGCAATTAACAAACCAAACACGCTATCTCTAAGAGCTAGTTAGCAACAAACATAAATACAAACCGAGCAATTATTGCAAGAAGCCAAACAAAACTTCTTTTTTTTAGTTGACGCACCCGGCAACCGTTGAGTGCGGTCAAAAACTTTTAATATAAACATCTTCAAAATCTATTCCCGTTTCGTTGAATACAAAAGAATTTCTCAATATGATTTTATAAAAAAATACCTCCGCAATCACACGCGATGAATTCCAAAAATGAATCGATTTTGCGGCGAACGATTTACTTTCTCGAAGCACGTAATTACGTTATTATAGTTTTTACTAGATTATAAAACGTTAATGAGGGTGCAAGCTTGTGTGCGGTTGTTTTTTGCGCATTCGGACTTTATGGGTCTTTTATCATAACATTTCATTAAAGTATAACAACTTAATTTGGGAAGGCGCCTTACCGCCTACGTTGATTGAATTCACACAAATAATGATTCACCGCATTCTTTTTTATAACCACTCAAACCTTTAAATAATTTAAAAATTGTTTTTTTGATACACAAACTCATATTCGCTTTTTAATCAACATTATTGTGTTCAATGTTAGTTGTTACAATGATAGTTTATCAGTACTCATCTTCTACAATCAAAATTGAGTTACAAACGCCTCGAGCAATCGACACTTTATGTAACTAGTTTCCTTCTAACTCAGTACCGAGTTATTAAATTTCTTATCAGTTCGTTCATATCTAATTTTAATTAAAAATAGTCACATATTTTATGCGATATTCGGCAGTAGGCGGTGCAATGTGTCTGGTGGGATAGAAGCGACTAAGATAATTAGAACTTAGTGATCTGTAGCTATTTTTGAATGTAGTTGGGCGCATGGAGATCAATGTATACTGGTAATGCAATATTAAATCGTTAAATTTAATATTGCTCGTATTTTGTTTTATTGCTCCACACTTAGAGCGTCAAGTGGTCGTTTTTCACGTACCGATTCTATTTAAATTCTCACGCGATTATCGTTCGTATTGTTTAATCGAATAATGAATCGATTTGCTTTGTTTATCCACGCTTCAATAATTAAACGAATTGAGTTAGCGTAGTACACGTGTCTCACATTAATACCTTTTTACTGTTAATTCATTATATTTCATCGACTATATTTTTATAGCTGTCCATAAGATTCAACTAGTTTTTGAACAGATAAATTTCCCCATTTTTAAAAAAGGAACTCGGTTCCAACACGCAAGTCTATTTTACTATTTACTGACGTAAAGACTTTGAACTAAAAACTATGTAAAAGGTTAGAGCGATAAAATCATCCTTTCCTTGCTTAGTCTTCGATAGTCTCAGGTGAAAGTACATCAAGATATTGGGTATTAATTACTATTAAAGTTTTCACTTCGATTATGGCCGCCTTCGATGGTGATAGAATGAAAAACTTATGTAACGAGTTGACATCGCGCTCATCTGGCCGTATGCAAGTCGTCCGGTGGCGCGTTACGAAATGTCCGATGTAATATTACTGACAAATAAATCATGCTAATATTAAATTTATTAACGTGTCCAAGTGCTGATGGATTGCGATCTTTATTAGGTCAGCTGCGCTTGTTGGGTGTAATGCGAACTCCACAATCTGACGCGGCATTTTGATGTACGCGACGTAATTAATAATTGTTTTACAATTATGCGATTTTCAATTTTATTCCATTACAATAAGTACCAATTTACATTAATTTTTTAGGTTATAGTATTTTAAAATAAGTAAACAATAGAAATTATTACACTATGTCGTTTGTTAAAGGAGTGGGAAACATTCCTTTCAGTTATTTACTTTTTAAAAACATTTTGAAAATATTTTAAATGATAGTTAAAATGACCTTATCAGCATTCAGAAAATCCAATGAATAATGAGTTTTTTTTTTTTTATACTAAAAATAATCAAACACATTTCAACGTGTCTTGAGATAAGTTCGAGTCGGCTCTGGCGTTGCTACGCGTAGCACTATTACATAAAGATTTGCCATAATCCGTAAGCAAACAGTGAACGTCTGTATCCGCACTAAATAACTGAAGTGAAAGTACTTTTTATTTGAACAGTTGATCGTGTTAAAAGAGGCCCGCTCTTGCGTCAAATGTTAGTAGTGTGTACACTCTTCCTTGGAATTCATATCAAAAATTATTATTGCATCAGCTGTTTTTATAATGAAAATAAATTATATTTTACGTATGGTTTTATTTTTTTAGTCACGCTTCGTTACTTTAAATGTAAATATTCTAATCATATTTTCTATTAAAAAATTATGTTCACGTCTTATGTATTTCATTATTTGATCAGATTTTTAATAGTTTAAAAATTAATAAAGTTCAAAGTTTTTTTGATGTTCAATTTCATAGTAAAGATTTTGAAATAACAAAAGTATTGATGAAAAGGAACGCACTGCGACCACAATCGTAGGTCAGGAATCTAAACCTATTCATTCCTGTGTGCTGACCGTTCGCTTACTACATTGCACGCAGGGCTTTACCTGTTGCAGTGGCTGGCCGTTGACCCTTGCTGTATTGACATATTCCTATAGTTCCTCACGTCTGGCCCTACCTGCCAACATGATTATTGTAAGCCTGCCACTAGTCTGCTACGTCACGTTACCTTGCCAACGCGGAGGGCTAGCGCTAAAGTTTTATGCATGTTTTGTTATCTAAACAGTTTTCATTTGTTTTTAAATTTCATTTGTTTCGTCTAAAGCTCTACAATTCTCCCCACCAGAACAATTAGGTAATGCATACCACAATAAAAGTCTAGAGTCTAAGAGGCAATATCCGATCAAAAAACAAAAGAGAAATGAGTACTTAATGTTGTGTATAAATGAAGTGTTGACATTAATTATACTTACGATGGTCGTTTCCATCGGAGCGGGCCATGACTGTGCCGTTGGGGAACACGTTGACGTACATATGCGAGCACTGGTTGTAGAGACGAACCGACCGGACCATCGATGGCACCGCACCGCAGATCACCACCTGTAACAATGTCAGTATTACAATGAGACACTTTTCGCCTCATCTGTACCTATCACTTACTACACATACTTCTCAAACGATTCTCTACGAGACTGTACCATCAAAGTTTGTGTAACTGATATATTTCTAACTTTATTCTTTTATTCCTACTTCTTCCACCACACCCAACGATCAGATAAATGCTTCACACATTTCCTAATACCGCATATTTAAAAGCGTACTCTACTCATTCTATAAATAAATCGAATTCCTATGTATTTAACAATGAAATCGAATGTTTCATATCAAAATACTCGGTTGCATAGATTTAGACGGTTTTTTTTAAACATACCTGATTATTTTATAATAGTATCTGATAAAACACCAAAACCATTTCCACAAAGATATCTTAAACCACAAATAAATCAAAAATGCATGCATTTCAAGTTGAACAAATTGAATATTAATCTGGTTACATGAATATTTTATTGTTACAACTTTATGAAATGCATGTGTAATATCGATTAAAGATAATTTTACAATACAAATCGCTGTTACACATTTAAAAAAAAAATATATTCAAATCCTTAAAATGTCAAGCATCTAATAGCAGCACAATTGATTTCAAAACCGTAGCAATTGCTACGGATCGGATTTCCTTTAGAGATTCCGAGATTGATATTTAAACAATAATTGAAACAGAAAATAACACCCTATATTTGTACATGCATGACATCACTACACATACTGAGTACGATCTGTAGGTTGTTCACTCTATACTAACTGTAGACAGGGTTGGTCAGTCAGAGGTCGATGTCATAAGCACTTTACCGCTACAGCTAATGCATCGATTACCATACGCAAAGCTGTAAGTGATAGTTAAATTGAATTAATTATGGTAGTCATATCGTCGTAACCTAAACGTTAATTAGTATATCCAACTATGCAATACGGCCCTGGATGTGACACTAATACATGGTACTTAAACATGCCGATGTTTATAATAGAAAACTTATGAACTTTATTTAAAATAACTTTCGATTTTATTTCCACGTGATACAGTATAAATTTGAATGTACATTGGTAATAAAAATATATAGTTATTATGTACAAAAGGACAATGTACTGAAAGTAATAATTGATGTTTAAAGTTCATTGTATAGAAGTTTAATAATGTAATAAAATAAGAGAGTCTCTATAAAATGGTTGATTGTAACACGTTGTAAAATAGAATATATCTGTATATGAGGTCCGTGTCGGTGAAATTTTAACAACTATCTGTCTAATAGTTCAAATTAATTTCCTTATACTGTTGTATTGCTTTCGCTTGGCTTTTAATGGCACCGGTACACCTCGAGAGCCTCATTAAGTAGATGTTGATCAATCTATCTGATACTCTGTGTGCTTGCTACTGAACATCGATGGTTCATTTACATACACAATACTCTGAACGTGTTCTAACAATGCAAAATCTGCTTTAATCAATCTTTAAATTAAAATGTAACAATTTTCGAATGACGTTTAACAGTAAGTTACTTATTGCGATTTCGTTAGAAATGTGGTGTTCTTTGACAATAAAAAAAGAAGACCAAATTAATCCTGATCTGGGACCTGTTCAATCGACTTCTACTTCACATCAGTTTGTAATGACGCAAAGAAATTAGTTTCATATTTAACCGAGAATTTTTACATCCCTAGTAACGCGATGGCGTATTTCGCCGAAGTTGTGCGGTGTAATTTCGTAGGTATTTTGTAGCCTATGTTAGCAAAAATATAATTTTGTTACGTATTAGTTGACGTTATCAAAGTTGGAGATGGCAGATATAAATATAAAGTTCAAACAATATAAAATGCAATCAAAGGAATTTCAAGAGTCGTACGGAATTTTATAACAATAATAGAACCTTCGGTTCTGAGCACAATAAGGAAACAATCGATCGTTTTAATGGGTCAGCCGTGCTCAGCTTAGCCGTCAAGCTGCGAGCTTGTCCTGCTCGAGTTTAACCAATTTTAAATCCTATTTATTATGTCAAAAAAGTCGAATATTAAACCTTATTATATGTTGTTTTACGACTTTATACTATTAAAGCACCGGTGTCATATTCAGGTGGGAAAGCATAGGCTAGCGCGCCGCGGTCACTGATCAGCCATATTGCATTTCAAGTTACGTTTCTTAAGGGTTTACACTTCGTTTCAATTACAAAAAAAGAACAAAGAAAATTTCAAAGGTGATAATTACATGGAAATAATTTTACATCGCGACTTATAAAAATTCACAAGTAAATTGGCATACTTACATTTTAAAAGGTGTCAATGTTTAAAAAAACATATAAAGAAATCCTTATTCTAAAGTTTATAATTTTCAAGAGTTGGTGTGAATGTTAAAGGGAGAAAAATCATGGAAGTTGTACTTAATACAAATTTCGCCTACGCAAAGAAAGGACGCAATTCATTATTGTAAGTAAGCAAACTAAAGTAAGAAATATTGAGAGATGGAATTCATCGTGATTACGAAATCAAATCACATTCCCCTAAAAGTTAACCTATAACCGTAAATTCACTTTTAATCAAGTTTCGAGTAGGTCGGAGCCCAAAACCCACATTACGAAACATTCATTATGAAAATGTTGGCCGGTCTTAATAAACCTGACACATTATCATTAACACGTCAAAACAGGTCATACTTAAAATTAACGACCCAATAACCACATATGAAAATATGTATCAAATTAATTTTATTATAATGAAAATATTTACGAATTTTTATAACTATACTGTATTTAAAAGTTATGTTCGTTGATTAGGAATTATTCTCAGTGGCGCTAACTCAGACGTACCAACTCATTTATTTACAAATATATTAATCATAAAATCAATTTATTATAATTAATATTAATTGCAATAGAAATTATATTAGAACTCACACGACTATTTAATTGCGTGATTACAAAGTTACCAATTAAAAATCTAGAAGTAATATGAATCAATTACAATTATTGATATGAACATGTTTATCTCATTTGACCGAGTCAAGAGCAATAAAAATTGTTTAAATGGACTTTAACTTTTTATGAACATTTGTTTACCCATCTTATTGATATAAGGCGGTTAAAACTTACATCAAGGTTGCGTGTCAATCTCGTGTCTTATCTGTTTGTGTTTTATAAATTCCTCTGGCGTATTGTTGAAGCATTAAAACGGTCGCTGGGCGACTCTAATAAAATTAACGCATGCATAGACTTAATTCCATTAAAAACTTCTTTTGAATTCCTACTTTGTTAATAACAACCAACAACTATTATATTTCAATGTGCAAATACTTTGATGGACTGTAATAAATGTTTACCATTATTTAAAACAACTAAAGAAACAATCTTCACTTATAAAAATATGCTACCGACTGTAATGGCTGGCAATTGCCTATCAACGAACTAAACGTTTTTACATTTTCTTTTAATAAATCAATAAATAAATTTGTATCTAAATAATAAACTTATGCAGCCTCTATCTATACCTGTCATTTACAGTTGTACATAAAAGAATAAAGGTCTAGTATATAGTACACGTTCAATTCACGCTTCAAAAATTCTTCAACCAAATTATCTATCGACCAATACGCAATGAATATCAAAGGATCTTAAAGCTTTACGCATTTGGATACTGAACTAATAACCTTATCTCACCCGAAGGATATTATTAACGGTTGATTATGTCAACCCCGGCGAAACCATTCGCAAATGTATCGGAAATTTACAAGCTCCGAACTTTGATAAATGTAATCAATATTACGAAAATTATATCGTGTATATGCGGACGTTTGATGAGCGAGACCCCACACATTATAATAGCTGCTTGAATACAAATTATCTGGTGAACCGATAGCACAGAATAAATTATTAAATTCTATTTCACATTCCAAGTCAGATTCCTTATTCAACTTTCCGTTTCTTTTAGCTTATTGACATAGCAGATTGAATTTCTCACAGACGTTAAACCGGCCTTAGTATCTGTTATTTACCATGCCATGATTAGCACGGTGTTTTTAGCCGCGTGGCAGAAATCAAAATATATACTTCAGCATTAATTTGATAGGTTTTCTTGAAAAATATAACTCAATATCATATGATAAGTAACTAAGTTTTCAACATAAGTTTATATCGACCTGTGTACTGATATGAACATAGTTTATCGTATTGACCTTACAAGTGACCTAAATATGTCTATGTTTCAATCTTACCTGCTAATTAATACATAAAATAGACGAAGTTACAACCCTTTCAATGTGATTAATTCAAATTATTAATTTGTTAATTAAAAAATGCGTGTCACCTGACATGATTAGGGATGTGACGATTGAAATGACAGAAGTTAGATCAGATCGTTCATAAGACAAAATCCTGGTGTGCCGACCTTTCGAGAGTGAGATAGGGGTAGAGTACTGATGACGAAAATTGACATATTTGTATACGAGGAAAAGTAAATTAAATGCTCGCAAATTCATGACACATCACGTCTATATTATATCGTTGTCACGAGAAGATATCGATATAAGACCTAGTGATAGCCTAATTTTAGAACGGAACGGTTGCTATGAACTATACGGCGTCGATTTCTTATCTCCATTCTGTCTCATACTTAGGCTGACCACACACGTTGCATATAAACATTAGTAGATTGCGAAAGGATGTGGGAGGTTGCCCATAGTGATAAATATATATGGTCCAGTGACAAAGATTGTTCGTACGTAAAAAATC
>JAODUI010000003.1:3914599-3928454 GCA_027563995.1 Papilio gigon
TTGATATTCTAACCTACCGCACTCAAAGTCCTTTTATGATCTTTCTTTGGCTTGATTTAGTATGAGAAGTCAACACTAAGAATCCTTCTTAGTGGCCAATTAGTAACTCCGACTGCCACAGTAAGACAAGTCTCACAAAGATGGTTGATTGCCGCAGCGCAATCATCGTGATTTTCAACTGCGGTGATTTTCGTTAATCGTGTGTGGAAATTCACGTATTGCAGTCTGAGTTTTGTTGAGAGCCCTCTAGCGGATTTTCAAAAATCGAGCGTTTTTTGAAAAACATTCAACGCGTTCAACATAATCATCGGTTAAATCCCGGTTTCTTGATCGCAACGGCACAAACGTTTTAAAATAAAAATCAAGTTCAAAGATCATGTGTTTATCGTTTCCTAATCGATGCAATCTGTAATGATAGATAAAGCACGCATAATTCGCTTGGCTCGATGTTGGCCATACAGGGATATTGTGATCGGTTTATAAGGTCTGAGACTTCCGGCCAGGTGCTACACAATCTTATAGAAAAGGATGGACCACCCGGTCCATAGTTATCAGTTTGCAATTAACGTTGTAATTTTTTTAAGTCGCATCCGAACGCTAATAGTTTTCAAACTATCCTGTCCGTAAAGAAACATATTAGATACAGGGAAGATAAATGGAAAAATAATAAATAGAACACTATTGAATAACATAACTCATAACGTAAGTATTATTAAAATTGGAAGGACAACAAATGGTGAATGAAAACAATTTGAAAGCTTCTTAGGTAAGTTTGCAATGCCTTGTAACTACGTGCAGTGGTCAAACATAACCTTACCTTATTTTTTATGAAGGACTCAATTGAAACATAATGTTTGGTACAGTGTAACAGAACAAGTATTTCGTTAGATATTAATTTAAAATGACTCGTCTGTGTATTCGTGTCCATTATGGAAAGAACCCGTCATAAAATTTAAAAATCTTATGCAAATTATTATTTACTTTTGTTAGAACGTTGTTGAGTAACGAAGGTGTAAAAATACACAGGCGTCTCTTCTTTAACACTTATATTTACTGACACAAACTTGATTACAGTTCTATATCAAAAAGTCTTCAAGCTTCACACTAAGTTACTACAAATGCGGCTAGATCCACATTCATCATCATTATCATCAACAGCCTTTGTCTGCCCACTGTTGGACATAAGCCTTTCCCAATGCCTTCCACAATATGCGCATAGATGCATATTGATAACTCAAAAACTGAGTTTCTGTTTGACTTACCCATGTACCCATACTATCGCTTGACGACACGGTTGAACTTTATCAAAAGCTTTGTAACTCTATGGGAAACTTCGGTATTGCGAGTGTCAAATATTTGTTCCTAATCTTGTATCAATTTTATCACTTGCCAAACCGGAACCATTTAATTTAGTGACAATTTTACGATCGTTTTAAAATATCATACATTTTTATCTAAATGTTTAATTACAATGTTATTACTTGGTTTTAGAAGTAGGCTTATGTCTCAAGATATAAGACTGATGTATACTAAAATCTGTTTATTATGTTTTACATGAACATAATTATTTCAAACGACATTAATAAATTAGTCAAATGAGCGACTATTAAATGTGTTTTATTTTTAATATTTATTTAATTTTAAAATATTTAAATATATTCAGAAAAATCAAGTTTAATATATATCAGTATTAAGTAGCTCTTATCGTGTGAATACACGGTAGCTCATTAAATTATTTGGACAGATTCGATATGTCAGATATATACGTAAAATTAAATCCTGGTTATTATTCTAATCGAGATTTCTGATATAACGACATTCCGAAAATGGTCGCTTTAAGATATACATAACGCGAGAGTCCGTGATTCGCCAGTGACAAGCAAACCCCGCCACGAATCAATGTGTTTTTTGAATTTGGAATTCCATATGTCCGATCCGACCTTCTTACTTAGAAAGGACACGTAATCCAACATGCTTATATCAGCGAAGTGATTCAAAGATATGTTTGAAGTCATTACAAGATCAGTATGGTTGTTACAGACACTCTTAACTTGGGCAAGCTGTGAGTCCCCTCACTATCTCTAAGTCACTACCACTATCCCCATTATCTCATGTATTTAAAATTAGTATCTACTTAAGCCCGTAATGGTATCGATAAAAAAAAAATATTTAAAGACCGGATACATTGACTTAAAATCTATTTAATCATAAGAGTTATTAAAAAAGCTAAAAACAAAAGTTAAAAATCGATTAGCAAACAGATATTGGGCTAGATAAGGATAAAGATATGGCCGGATGAACGTATTGAAAAAATCGTAATCAATGCGTTACATAAAATCGGATGATTCAAGTGACGTATTAATTAATAATTATTTAATAAACTCGCCACAGATAACATCTTCATGTTTCGTGTATTATTTAAAATGTATCATGGATAATCCTTTCTGATTCATGTTGCATTTCTCACACTAGATGGCGCTTTACATTGCTAAAATATCGAATTCGTTGCCTAAACCAGAAGAGTAGATGCAAATAGAAAAATATACTTTTTCATATACATCCCCTGCAAAGTTTCTTTCATATTTTTGTTTCAGGTTACAGTGAAATACACATAATTGTATTATGATGGCCGTGTACTGTTTTGTAATTTTTTTTTAATTGTTCAAATTCTGCATCAACCCTAGAACGTAAGCATGACCCAACTATCCATGAAACAAAACATTTTCAGAGACGTTGACTGTCACTTGTTTAACGGCCTTCGCAAACCGATAACGTCCTTAATTAGCTTCTTGAATACCGTAGTATTTGAAATTTTACATTTTTATTACACTACCAGCCGTTTGTATTTATTTAGTAAACATTTACATTTTTTTTTAATTCGTACTGTTTACTGGTATATAATAAATTTGTTTTATTAATAACTACATTTATTCTAACATTTATACGGCATAAAAGATTAATTTTTAATAACAAAAAGTTTTTTTACATATACAAAAAAAACAGTAATAAAAAAAACACTATCGCCTAACACGAGGGCGGACGTTATCAGAATGTTAGGCACACCTATACGCTTTTTTGTATCAAAATTCAAAATAACCAATATTTTGTTTAAATATAATTACAGTTTAGATATACGATAAATTGAAAATCGTTAAATAAAATTATTTTCTATAATTATTTTAATATTAATATTATACTGTAATAAGATTTACTGGTTAGGTTATTAATATCACTTAGCCTCTAATAACATGATGTCCACTAAAAGGTTATAATACTTTAGTATCCGTTCTCTATACAAGTATAAAATATTTACTAGTTTATTTGATATTTCAAGACATTTTCTAAAAGTCGATTCTTTGTCTATCGTATTGTACAGATTTGTGTATTAGTCCAACAAAGTTTCGAATGAAAACAGCTGTAGCTGAGATATATGTTAACACGGACATGTGGTGTGACGTGAAAGTATGAAGTTATAAATTAATATAACGGAGTAAGTTTTAAAGTACCAGTAATGGAGAAATTGAGCAGGGATTAGCATAGTATGGACATATGCTGATAGATAATTAAATAGATATAAAGTTTGAATATCGATGGCTACAAAGGTAGAGGAAGATCCTAATAGTGGAAGGATTGTGTGAAGGAGGATATGCATAAGAAGAGAGTGAATTCAGGTAAGATTTCTGGAAGAAATGTATGGAAGAATGGTACATACTATGCTGACACTCCCTTGGGAAAAGGGCAGGTTGATGATTTATTTACGAATGTTTTAATTTTAATATTTGTATGAAATTTCATGTAAACTTGTACAATGTTTGTAAGGTGTGAACTTCAGTATAATAATGAGATTTATATTATCCAAAATTAAAGTTTTATCAGTTGCAATCAAACGCGTATTGATTACACACGACCGCCTTGACTACAATATTATCGGCGTATCGTATGAAAGTACTTACAAAAATAAAGAAAACAAATCAATAAGACTTCATTCATTACAATGCACAATAAAACCTACTACGAATCCACGCATTTGATAACGAGCAACGGAAATGAAAATCTTGGTTCTAACACGTGAACTATAAAAAAAATTGAACAATTGTGACTTACATAGCCGAACTTTGCCGTCATGTTGTGACCCGTTGTATGTTATGTTGAACATGCATCTAACTGAATTACTCTGCGGCCGTTCCTTTACTAAAACAGTACAGTTCACTTTTATGTAATATTTTTTCAACACTGTTTGCATTCAAAAGCAAAAAAAAAACACTCAATGTAGCATACTTATATGCCTTTGTGAAATCTAACCGTGAACAATAGCTTTTGTAGGCACCCGAAAAAAAAACATGAAAAACGGACGTATTCCGTTCAGAAACACCTCCAATGTTTCACATCACTTTCATAATTTTCCCGAATAAGCCTGCGCAATTTGGAAACGCTTCACTTTATCGCAGGTTATGCGTCTTTGTCGCACTTGGCTTCTTTGAACGTTCCTGCTGAATATATTTTTACTTTCATATACTTTTCACATGCGGGCGTATGTATTTTCACGCGCGTATTTGTAAGGCTTCAGCGTCGGCGGGGACATGCGCGCTGCGCGGCGGCTGGCGTTCGACTACGAGATAAAAACCTTGCTTGATTATAAACTTATAAGCTAAACTTTTTTGTTGGTGTGCGTGTGTTTCTCATGTGTGGATGGAAGACTTTTGTCGGTGACCTTACGAAGTTTTCACTGGTTTTAGGATTATTTCTTGTTTATTTATAAATAGTTTTCGTAATGTTTGTCTACGCGAGTGTACGTAGATAAATAGTGTGTACAGTTTAGAAAGAGCATCGTCCACTGCAATGCACCTGAGTGCTCGAGTGGTCGCCGTTTAATCTATGCGCGGCTTTATCAAAATGGGGCAATGTGACTGTACCTACCTTTATTCCTTTTCGTCGTTGTAGTTAACTAATTCTTCACTGGCGCGATAAGTGTGTTGTGTTTAACTTTGTTTTTTTTTTTGCTTAGGAAAAATAAAACAAACTTCCCTCCTACTATGCAGCCATATATTAGCAATAAGGAATTATGTTGAAATTGTACTCTGTAGTTGGTATTCGTGTCTTTCTTTTGTTTTTTTTTTTTGTATTTGCTTATGTCTAATAATCAAGTAACAAAGATTTGTTTTGGTTGAGTTGGTCAATTCGAAATTGCGAGTTGCTCGGTAAATTCACCTTCAATTTTCTTTTTTTTTATAAACAAATGCGATTAGTTCAATATTTTCATCTTGATCAAGTATTTTTTAGCTGCTACTATCGATGACAAGGTCACTAAACATTAGAAGTACCACTGCCTGGTTTCTTTCTTGTGAAAATAATCTATATATATATAAAAATTAATTGCTGTTCGGTAGTCTCGCTAAAACTCGAGAACGGCTGAACGGATTTACCTTATCTTGGTCTTGGAATGTTCGTGAAGGTCTAGGGAAGGTTTAAAAGGTGAGAAAAATTAGAAAAACTCCTGTGAAAGCCTTAAAAATAGCCCTTTTCCATGTCCCATACAAACGTTTTTTACCGAGGAGGAAATGTTTTTTTTTTGTATTACTTAAAAAATTCAAAAATCTGTTTATTTATTGCCCTTAAAGCGAAACAGAGTTCGCGAGGTAAGCTAGTCTTACATAAAAACTACCAAAAGTAATTGAAACATGTTTTAATATTTAACAAAATCACAAAACCTATTGTTGAATGTGTGTGCTTCATTATTAGCTCCACTAATGAGATAAATCTGTTCGTTTGAGAAATGTTTCCTTCATTTAAAAAGTGTTCATTATTTACGTAAATCTTGTTCCAAGATAACCGACATTTTAAAATTGCCAGCAAAAAATGTCGGCTATCTTTTAAGACGTAGACGCGGAAAAGATGAATTATTATCAAGCAAGGAAGCAAGGATTATTTCTTCAGATTACGATACCAAGATAACAGCAACTAACGACGGCTTATTCTCAAAATGTCATTAATTTAAAGAGTACTTTGGGAAAAAAAAAGTTTTTATTTAAACTCAACAGAAAGTTCAATAAAATTATGATTGATTTTTGTGTCTAAATTAAATAACTTAATTTCATATTTTGTTGTAAAGAATATTAAAAAAAAAACTTTCGAAATATTCATATGTAATACGATTTATTATTATTTTTCATAATGAAATACTATTCTAATGAAATACAAGACATCAACAAAACAACAAAAATCAATAGTAAACAAATGTAAGCTTGTAATGTCATCTTGAATATTTATGAGAGACTTCGCGGTCAACAACAAGTCAGCAGCGTGCTTATCGGCTGAGCCATCTATTGTTACAACAAAGGTTCTATATGTAAATCAATTCAATTTGCAATACTTAGTGATCGTTGAATACATAACATAACATGTTATATAACTTTAAAGTTACATATAATTTTCCGTGCAGACAAATATCCCCCAAGTTATAGTACAAAGTAATTAACTTAATCAAACAAAATTCGCTAAAAGAAAAGGAACAAATACACATCTCATGATAACGACACGTGTCATTTTCATTATATTAAAAAAAAAAACAAATATTAGTTTCGAATTCAAAAAGCATCTTTCGTTAATGAACGCAAGGAAAAATCCTTTGATGAAAAGTAAAAAAAAAAAAGAAGCATTACCTAAAAATCGACACAAAATCTGTTATCACACAATTCTCGACTCACCGTCAGTAGCACTAAACACGAATGATAAGATAGTAGGGGATACGTACGCGCGCGTTAATATTTTCGTAAGGTCGGGACGCCACCCCGACTGTCCGGGAGGCGATTCGCAGCACGAGTGACTGCCGGCGCGCCGAGCCGCCCCTTATACCACAGCCCGATGCGAAATCTGTAGGCGGAACTGCATAGAGTTGTAACAACACCAAAAAATAGCTTGAGTGTTAAATTTCATTGTATTTAACGTAATGTAATTAATTTAATGTAAAAGATAACTATGAATACAGTTTAATGCATTCTGAATACTTCAAACTCATAGTTAAATAAATTCTCGATTGCTTTTTTAGTTGTGAATATAACAGAGGATGGGTCAATCGTCATCCATCCATCTCCAAAATAACTTATTGGTAGTCAATAAAGGTGATAACAGGAGTTAATGTTTTCTTTAATAGACTTAATTCATTTAATGTGTAGGTAAGAATATTATTTGGCAAATCAGTCGTGTATTTTCTACAACTAACTTTTCATTGTTTCCTTACGTAAAGGCTAACAATTCAGATATCATTACACGTGTACAAAAATAAATGCTGTATTTCATTAACTCCGAAGAACAACTCTATATGATATATTGGCAGCTCCGTCTCTGTCACACCAGCGCGGGTTGTCAACAAAATGTTATTAGTCGTCATCTGCGCCGTCGCTCCTCGCTCCGTTACTGGTCTAGTAGCAAAAATGTTGGAGCAAATGCGCCGAGCGGAAAACTCTGAGCAAATACATTCAAACACTCTCCCTACAAGGACGGAAGCGGCAAACTACACTTTTATACGACAACGTACGGAACTTGAATCGATTATCGATTATACTTTGAAATTTTTTTACAACTTTCTTTTCTCATTATTATTTCAACAGATTTTTCAAAAACGTAGTTTTCGGAAGAAAGAAATACATCGTAGACAGCTACGACCGTACACTGCTACGCCGTAGCAACAGTCATGATTTTTACTATCGATGGGAATCACGTTTTAATGAAAGCGTATTATGGCTCATTAAAAATGTTATATCTGTATCTTTATGATAATGAACATTGATTTTATAAAAGAGATTTCACATAAAGTTTTATGACATTGGAGGAAGTAATCTTTTCATCCAATCCAATATCTCGTGTAGGTTAATATTTTATTGTATTGACTACTTGAGACATAACTATGTAATGTTGATTACCTTTATTATTGATCGAATTAAATTACACATATTATGCCACTGATATTAATATGATTAATTAAAAATTAATACTTTAAAGTAACCAACCCTAGTAAGCTTTGTAAAATCCATAACTTTCCCGATATTTTCAAGGTGGGTGTATTTTATTGAGATGAGTCAACAGGGCGCAGTGCGATGCACTTAAAGTTACGGACGTAATACTATATTTTTATTATAACGACAAATAACGTTGCTGTTCTATGAAGGTTTAGGACGTGACTGAAATTCATCTTTTGAATTTAGAATTCAAACTTTTATATCAATTATTATACTTAAAACTGTATACTTTTCAATAATAAATATGCAGCAAAAAGATAATAACGCACATACCCGTATCTAGACGGGTAAGCAGAGATTGCGGTATTCATTCCACACACGTCTCCCATCACTTCCACATTGCATTCAATTTACACATCCATACAATGCATTTTAGCATTTCATTAAAATTTTATAGCCTCGTGAATATATGATTACATTTAATATATCATAAACCAATCCATTAGCTGACACAGGTACTCGAAAATTCTATAACATAAAGCTAGCTTTAAAGTTACACCATTGTTAAAGAGCAGTTGTCAGTTGATTTTGATTCATATCATTTATTAATTGCGACGAATACGAAAAATGTTTTTTTAAATGTGTTGACTCAATAAAATAAGCATCTAATAAAATTTTATGAAATCACACAATAAAAGCCGTAAGCCATATTTATAAGAAAAGCCCTGTAAAACAAAACACGATCGTTTTAAGAAGGCCTTCTCATTATAACTTTATCAAAGGTACATGTAACCCTTGAGGCATAACCTTAAAACTTTAATAAGTCTCGTATTTTTATGTTCATATTTTAATAAATTGAATATATATATATATGAATATATTCATTATCATCATCATCAGCACTCCATTTTCACATCATAGCATCACCATTTTCGTCAACATCTGAGCGTAGGCCTTCCATCGATTGACACGATGACTGGTGCAGTTCCATGACACAAGATGGCACTGTTATTAATGACCAAATAAAATGTCAATAAATGTTTCTGTTTTCGAGTGTTTCGTGAACTTCATGATACTGGTGTCGTATATATTGCAACGATGGAAAATGTAAAATAAATTGCTTCCATTGAAAGCAACTGTACATCTTCTAAAAGGAAGTAGTACAAATTAAAACACGAATGTAAATCATTGTAAAACTTGCGATTCCATAAAAGAAATGGAAACGAAATTGAATAAACTTTAGTGGTAATATTCAGTATTTCGTTTCACTATCACAACTATTGTTTAGTTGTAGAAAAAATATAATGTCGTTATCGACATTGTCGTGGTATTGACATATTAGGCGAAGAGATGATGAACACATAAACAAGAAGGTCATGAGTGTACTGGTACGATAGACTAGAGGTTAAACTACTCAGTATACTGGACTATAATTATAATAATAACACAACGTGACCATCAGCAAGAGGTCTCATCACTGTACTCGTCAGGAATCCAACAGCGTCTCATGTCTAGCGCATTCCGTTTTATAACCAAAGTCAAAATATTCATATGTTTTCTGCAATACTCCTACATTTTCGAAACACAGGAAATGTGGGCGGTAACATGAGGTTGATTGTGGATGACTACAAAGTTAGAGGAAGACCAAAAAAGGTGTGGATGGATTGCACGAAAGAGGATATGCGTATGAAGTGTGTCAGTTCAGAAATGACGGCTGACAGAGACATATGGAAGACTAGAACATACCATGCCGACCTTCCATAGGGTAAGGGCAGGTTGATGATGATGCTCTCGACACCGACTACGCCCTTTTTACGCATATGGTCTTTTGGACAATCTTTAAATTCTAATATTGAATTGCTCTTCATTTGAAATATTTAAGTAATCTAAAACTGAAAGAATAAATTGAACTGCTTGAAGGTAACTTTCTTAAATTAGGCTTAAGAAACTAACACCTTAGAAGCACACCCTTAACTAACTTGGTAAGTTTCAGGCACAACTTAATGAGATCGTGTTCTCGACTTTAACTTCACGTCTTCACTTTTTTAACTCGCTTGGGGATATCCAATTTTTATGATCGTTAAGGAGAAATGATATTTTTAGGAAGCGATTTTTAAAAAAATCATATACTTTACTACTTATAAAACGGCTTAACTCACGTGTAAATCGTTGTCAGTACCGACTAGTTTCGAGCCCATCGAGCCCGTCGGGGGCTCATCTTCAGGGTGAGTGGGAACGGGATGGGCTCGAAACTAGTCGGTACCGGCACCGCTACACGTGAGTTAAGTCGTTTTATAAGTAGTATAGTGTAATGTCTCACGAAAGTTTTAATAGTTTAATTCATATACTTATTAAGAATTTACAAAGACCTTTAACATATAAGTATTGTTATCTATACTATTACATGAAGCGTAAAGTTTTTATAACTTTGTTATGTATGATCTCGGCAACCACGCGACGGATTTGAATAATTCTTCTCACAGAGACAACCTCTATACCTGTCCTAGGTCGTAAGTTTACTAAACTTAGGGGGTGAGAGAATTATAAAAAAAACTATTATATGAAAACTTACGTATGAAAACAACTAGTTACTAATAAATTGATTTTAAAGAAACATTAATGTCAAGTTTTATATTTAGGTACATTTTTATATTATTCCACCCACACGTTCTCTACTTTGAGATAGCATGTGGGCTGTATGCAGGTGCTTTGATTTATAAATAGCTCTGCAAATAGTTCGGAATCCTGTGGTAGAGTTTCTGGTACATCATTGAATATGTACAACATATTTATGATATATGTGTACATATAAATTCACGTGGAGTTTATCTAAACGTCCCATTTAATTAAGTATTGAAGTAATATAAATATATTGGGTGTTACAAATTGATTTTATCAATCAACATTAAATAAACTTAAGTGCAGTTCTATTTATATAAAATTAATATTTTACTTTACTAATAAACATTAAAAAAAAACAATTGAAACTGACATCCAATGATAACAGTTGTCGGCTACGACTATGTTCTCGCGAATTAAAAAAAAACTTACTAGTGGTCTATATGTTCTTTTAAACTATAGGAATATTTACAAATACTTTTGGCTAAATAAATCAAAGTCATCAATTTTTTTTTCGTATAAGGTAGCAAACGAACTAGATGTCTGAATTCGCCAAAATAGCGAACTGACTGCCCATAGACATCCGTATATCCTGATGGATTGCCTACTTTTAACTGAGAACTATTTCTCTCAATAAAACTTATATTTACTTATACTAAATAATGTCTTATTAATATGAAAAAAGCGTCCACAGTCGATACTTCAAACGGCTGTCGTTTTAGTATTTACTTTAAGTAACAAATATAAAGAGATAAATGGTAGTTAGAAAACAATTAAAGTGTCCATTACTCAAAGAATACCCAATGAAGTGCAGTCGTTTGCTGACCGAGAATACCAAACGAGACGCCAGTATCTCTATTATTTCAAAGGCAATGACAAGGATAGCATTATTATCGTTGTACACTGGAAATTCCTAATTTCATTTATTCTTTTGTTTAATAAATGGTATTTTAAACAGCTGCTAATGAACTTAAATAACAAATGAACTGAGATGTTCTCGGAATGTCAAAGCCTCGAGTCTTCACCGCGATATTGGAATTGCGAAGTACATTGTAAATATTTCAAAAATAAATACAAGATCATCCATCTATAGAAAATATTCTATAGAATTATTTTTTATTAGTATTTATATTTTAATAGACACATATGTATTACATAGGTTACAAAAGAAAAATTTCTTTATCGTAAAATTTTCTCTAAATATTTTCACCAATTCAATTAGGCTTACATCGTACATGAGTTCACCTTGAGCTCGACGTATCTGTAAATACAGCTTCAAGGCAAACAGTCACTACTTAATCACACAATACAAGAAAAAAAACAAGAAAAACATGTCTTGTCGTCGAAGGTCAATTTAATCTGTAATTTACCATTTTTTATTTCCCTTACGTAATTTGAGCGATACAATAACTTGAAGGTAAACATTATCAGATCAATTTTGGCACCTTAAACGCAACTTTTATATCCGAAAGCTCATGAAAGCTCTACGTAAAGTTAATATAATATTTTATTATGCTATTAGTATACTAAGAACCCAATAACAATGTTCATCTAAAACCTATTTTCATTTTATATAACAAAACAATACAGCGGAAAGTCCTTGGGTGCGGAAGAAGAACCGTACTGTGCAAGGCATTGCGAAAGGCCTATGTCCAGCGGTTAAAAGCTGATGATTGTTTTGAATGGTTATAGTTAATTGCATTAACTAGATGTATTAAAATAAATAGAACTAATTTTTCTATGGCATCTCCATACATTCTACGTAGGTTGAAATTGCTGCAATATATCGGTCTGCAGGAACGAGCGCTGCACGGAAATTGTGTTACGGACTGCAAATTAAATTAATGTTCGTGCACTTTCACTTTTAGTATGTTCATATTTTATAGTAAAATTTTACGATTTAATTCCTAGATTTCATACTCTACTATTTTATAATGCAATACTATCATCATCATCAACAGCCCTTGTCTGCCGACTGCTGGACATAGGCATTTCCCAATGCCTTCCACAGTATGCGGTCCTCCGCTTTCCGCATACAACGACTTCCTGCCGTCCGCACTAAGTCGTCGGTCCACCTGGATTTTTAATAATCAGTAATAATTTTTAATGTGTGGCCGGAGACCAAGCGCAGAGTCCAGGACAGAGCGAACTGTCGGCGTACTGTGACCCCGCTACGCGGATACAGGACCTTAATAAGTAAGGTTAAGTCAAGTCATTAGACATTTGTTTATTTACTAGCATTTCTTGTGACCATTCCTGGTAAGCTAGAAAAAGCTTGTGTTAGGAAATAGTTCACTACAATAGTTGAATCGGGATTCGAACACACGACCGTTAGATCGGTATTCCATTGATAACCAGTAGGCTATTGGAGCTATGCTTTACTTATTTTTGCATTATTTAGCGCACCTTCTGTAACATAGTAAAATAACCAAAAGTAATTTCCTTATGAACTGTCTGGTACTTTAGGAATGTATAGTAAATAGTGAATTTATATTTAAATAAATAATTTAATCATAATTCTTTTGTTCAAGGAACTTTATTTACGTTAGTATATAAAGGTCATTCAGAGGTCAGTTATTACACATCTATTTACGTTGATAGACCCGACATGGTTATTTAAAACTATTGTTCAACATTTAGCATGTTAAATATGTTGTTATCTATTTTAATATTTTTATCAAACACCTACAGCCTTACAAATAAACACGGTGTAATGATAAACTCATCATCAGGAGGCTTTTATCGAGTATGTATCATCATCGTCTGCCCACAACTGGATACAGGCCTTTCCTAATGCCTTCCACAGTAAGCGGTCCTCCTTCCGCTGTCTGACTTCCCACCGTCAGCACTTCGTCAGTCCATCTGAAGGGCTACCAGAAGCACTATGAAGTTATGTACACATTATGTCTTTAAATGTTAAATCAAGATAAAAATTTTATTAATTGAGTATATATCTAGAAGTTGTAGATATGAAAATTAATAACGAAGTTCCTTCCGCTGTCTCCGAATTTTCTGGACAATCTCTTAATGTCGAAATTGTACTTTTCAAGTTGCAATTTCTGCAGTGACCGGTTTTATACTGTCAAAATTTTGAGCAAGAAATTGTAGACACATTCTGTATTTCATATCATCTATAGAATCATCATCATATCAGCCCCACGTCGCCCACTGCTGAGCGTAGGTCTCCCTCAAAGATCGCCACGAAGATCGGTCCTGGGCCGCCCTCATCCAGGATGCTCCCGCAAACTTGACCAGATCATCGGTCCATCTTGCGGGTGGCC
>JAODUI010000003.1:3937289-3948024 GCA_027563995.1 Papilio gigon
TTGCCCCCTATAACCTTTTTATCTTGTAAACTTTTGAATAGTTAATAATTGGATAACAGTACTAAACAAAGTTTGTTAAAGTGTATTTTTAATTTTAAACATGTGTAAAGCAAATATTTAAATATTTTTTTTTTAAGAATTCAAATGGTAACTCACAACATGCGATGTTTTATAACCAAATGATAAAAATCAGGAGTTAGTAAGAAAGCGAAAGAAAACCTTATCGGCCGTTTAACGCATTCCCAACGTGGATTACTCACAGCAATTGCTCATTGCTATACGAATTACTGGTAATCATGTTAATCATTCACTACGATTTGGATTGATGACGTCACCACGTCAGTTGTGAGCCAAGTAACGGTTATCGTTTTTGTAAAACAATTGCTCGTGTCAACATTGGTTATACGAATTATTGTACATCAGCAAATAACATTACTGACCTCATAACTTAGGTAATGAGGTCGTGTTGTTTTTTTTTTTAAAGTTTATTGGATTTGTTTGGTTAACACTCTGTATAGAAATCTTTTATCTATGAAATTTGATACTGTTATTTGTATATTTTAATTTTTCATACTTTAAACTCATCTTTACTAGATTTAGATATTTTTAATAACAGAATATAATATAAGCCATTCCTATAGAATCAACTAGGTTACAACTTTAGTTTGTAAAAAAGATTTTTCACTTGTTTTTTTTTTAAACGCATTTACGGACACATATTTATTGTAACAAGAACAATAGAAGAAATATTTTCTTTAGATCGATGTGTTAAGTCAAATCTCGTGTAATGGCGAGCCGTGTTTGCGGAGTGCATGCCTCAGCATCGCTGCAAAACCACTCTGCAAATACACCATAAAATGTTTAAGTTCGCCCGACCTTAGCCTTACTGCACCACGCTTTCCGTTAAACATTTTATACGCATTACATATTGTACTGTTTTAAACGCATAAAAAATTCCAACATTTTGGATACACATTGCTTCAAGATCACGATCCGAGATTAACAATGCCGTGGAATTTTACCTATGTTCTTAAATACTTTAATGCAAATTTTGTTTAAAAAACAACATTTAATATGCATCCTACATATGTCCATCCGCATCTCAAACATACGATTCATTTATTGCATGCAATTTATACGTTAACCCAATAATCAAATTAGCATATTGCACTTTAGCCGTATTAACTGTTTTCCGCAAATATTAGATCAAAGCTGAAGTTAAAACAACAGACGCACGCTCAACAAAGGGCTTCTTCAAATTCTCAAACTGCATTAGCACGTTTCGCACATCGCTCCTACCAGTTCAATGACATTCGAATATTACGGACTCAATGATCAGCCTAACTCGAATATGAATCATAGATTTAATATATTTCGCAAACTCCGCTCGTATATATATGTTTGTTATTACGCTTATTAAGATATAAATTCCATTGCTTAACGAAGTTTATTAAGTAATAACAATATCTTAGTTAATTAACGATGGGACGATGGCTAGATTCAATTGAGCCGATGTACTAACGCCACACAAGATGCGCGTTGCTTTGTGTTTACAGTAAACGTGGAAATTCCAATGATTACATAATTTTAACAGACCGATGTATTCCAAATTTGTGTTTTCTTTTTGCTTTTTTCCATTACACATCAACTCTATACGTCCACACTGGAGGTCAGTGCCTACCCCATTAGGGTTCACCACCCCCAAAGACGTAGTCAACCACGCCGACCCGGTGCGGGTTGGATTACCAATAAATCGGATTTTTTTATGTTATGTAAGTAATAATGTCAGTAGATTTTTGTTATTTCACTAATATTTCAGATGACCATTCCAGTAAAGCTTGTATTGGATATGGTTCACATTAGTCGAATGGCGGTATTCGAACCTATGACCGCTAAGAGTCAGTACCCTTAACCATTAGATTATTAGCGCTTCTTATGTAAGTGAATATTATCTAAATAACTGTATTAAAATTATTAGTCATAACTTCGTAAAAGTTAGCTCAGACTCATTAAGGTTACACGGCCGTGAGAGTTTGTTTTATAAATATAATTTACGTATTGATTGACTGGCATATTGACTAATATACCACTAACCAATATGATCATGCTCCATGTGATCTGGAATTTTCCCGGCTATTTATAATTGTTTGTTGTCAAACGTAAGTTAACTAATTAATGCGTGTGCACGCCCGCGTTTAGCCTCCGGGTACAACTTTACATTTTCGTATGTGACACGGAATTTGTTTTTAAATATTGCGTAAATATTGCTGCAAGTGAAACGAAAGTTTTGTAATAGCCCACCAATAAGGGCACGCTAACGGCGCACTCGTGGAACTGATTATAAATTTATTCCTTAAACAAATGAATAATCGTACATTGTCGGTTTTATAACTGTGTAGTTTCTAATTTTACGAAATATCGTAATTTATAACTTAATTTACACTTTACAGAGATTGTTTGAATTGCATTTAATTGTCATCCTTGCGTTTGATGCAATAGTTATTGAAATCCTTTGAATATTCATGTTGAGAAAGAAGTTAATGTTGAATCAGCAAATACTTCGATAGAAGTATGTGTTGTGTAAGAAAACGTGCGTTGTGTAGACCGACGTAATCAAGGTTTAACATATCAAAGGAAGAAAATATGGTTATTAGGATGACACCGGCGACCGCACGCCAGAACAATTACATGGTGATCTATCTAGCGGAAACCGCAATGCACATGTGGGCATGCGAACATACAATCAGCAAAATTGTCGATGATATTGGTATTATGTAACATGTCACTTTACCGACTCACCTGTCACATGTTTATTGTACGGATTTTAATAAATGTTTAACAGTTAACTTTTATTTATTAGCGATCTAAGTACTGACGTTCGCCGTTTCCAACAATATCGAATCTTTTTAGCGCCAAGAGTGGGATCAGATGCGACTCGAAAATCCGAAGTATTGAAGGTTCGTTCTGGAGACCTGAGAATCTATATTTGTAGGTAAAGAAAGGCCTAAGTCGAGATAAAAGCACTACTGATAAATCGTTACAATTGTCAAATTTACAAAACAATTGTTTTTGTAACTATTGAAAAAGTGTAGTGACAGGATTGAATTATTATATAATTGATAATCTTATACAATCACAACTTATAGTGCAATGATTATTAATGGCACTTAATCAATGTAAAAATATTTAAATGGACATTAATTGTCCAAGCTCAATAAATGAAAAAAAAACAAACACTCAATATAGGAAACGCAACGCTTATATGTTTATCGAGAATAAAGAAATTCAATCGACAGAAACGATCTATAATAAATTCCACCTCATTACCGCGAGCAATACGGTCTGACAGCAAATTTCCCGTTCCGACTTCTAAGAAATAATGTATACGAAAAATTTACATGTAAATAGCAATAAATACAAGGAAAACTAAAACTATATCACATACGGGACATTTCTTATTAACATCATCTTGGTTCCTTCTACTGAACATTAGAAATTAGAAATTTATTTATTAGAAATTAAAAATCTAAAACATGCTTGTTTAATAATAACAAATTGACTATTAGATATCAACTATACAAAGCATACTGTTTAAAGATTTAAAAAGTAACATTTTTAACAACGGATACTTACTTGTTCAACACACGACATTTAGACACGCCGTGTGGGCACTAATGGAATATTGAGGAGCAAAACTATTAAACCATTCTTTTCGAAATAAAGAACTCTTATACCTTTAGTTATTACTTAAATTTACACAAAAAAACTAGCTCTGTATACGCTCATAATTTTAATGAAAATTATAAAGTAATATGAGATTTGAAGTGACTCAAATTTCATTAAATAAAAAGTCACATGTTCCCTTATCTTACTAATAAATACAATAGTTTAATTAGGAAATCCGCGAGCATTCAAAGAGTACCTCTTAATAATTCTGTCTATTCTATCGATGTGTGCAAATCGCTAATATATCTAGTAAAATAAACATCTGTAAACGCATCGAAATTCCTTTGGCGCTATGTTTGACATGTTCAAACATTCACGCAAACTCTCTTTAGTGATTATAATACGCAAACAAGTGTCGGACTACCCGTTACACTGTAGGCGTAAGGATAAAGCTAATGAAAAACGTTGACAAGACATCGATGTTTTAAATATTTGACGTGTAACACATTTGTACAAATTTTGTAATGAAGGCCACGGTTGGGGACAAGGAGCGGGGGCGTCCTCCTTCCAGGTAGGTCGACTTAGTGCGGACTAGGCTAGGTCTTTGGATACGGAAGACGGAGGACCGCATGGTGGAAAGCATTGGGATAGACCTATGTCCAGCAGTGGGCAAATAAAGGCTGATGATGATGATGACTGGATGGCTGATGATGATTGAGATTAAGCTATTGGTGCCCCAAATATGTTATTGATGTTTTAAAATAAGGTAATGGACATGACAACAGTCGATTTGTATATCTCTATTCTGCATCAACTTGTGCTATATGTTATAATTATATATAATTATTATATTACAAAGTAACAAATTTTCGCAGAATAGAAGCTATCGACCTTATTACACTGTCTGTTATATTCTACATAACGCGTCCATTATTGCACCATATATAATAATTATTCAATGGTAATAAACAATAACACACTGACAACGTTTATTTTGGTAAAATAATGTCCTTGAACATGTTGATCTAAACCGACTGAAACGGCTATTTAAAACGATTTGAGTAGTAACATTGTCAATGATAAGAATTGATAGTACTTTTTATTATTACAAAAAAAAAGAAAAGCCATGCAAAATTTGTTTATAGAAGTATACTGCAGTGACCGCAGTAATCAGATATAATTACGGAAGTTGAATATGTAATCCGCGAATAAAACATTAGAGGTGAACACTAACACAACATTGCAGTGGCTTCGTATTAGAATTGGATTAATACGCTGACCCCAACCCCGTTCATGCTCGCGCTCACCCACTTCTGACGTCACGCGAACTAATGCTAGATTCATACAAGGACGGGAGGTAGTCAAAATAGTATAGCTATGTCTCTATTCGTACCGAATTACAGTCACCTGTTCTTCCTTAGTTACCTGTTTCAGAGTATGCATTCAAATTGTAGTACTGTGCTCTCTGCTGCTCTGCCTCGGTTTGCTACCCTGTGTGAAAGTAGCAAAAAGTAGGGCTCTTCAACGCTGAACGGCGTTTAAATTCCAACTTGGAATTTTTCTACAGGAAAAAGTAAAATTCTCACTAATTCATTTCACTCAGATAACGTCGCTGAAGCATTTTATTTTATCGAAACTTGTTTGTTATTAAGCAAACACTTTTTTTTTATTTTAAATAAAAAGAAACGTAATTGCCGAAGTTAAAACGTTACTGAGTTTACAAAGTAAAAGCTTGTAGATTTAATTTAGCAGTAGAAACGAAAAGCGATTTATTCGCTATAAAACACCATGTGTAGAGATTTTAGTTGCTATATCGAACTTAGAACTAGTATTAAAATAATTAAATGTGATATTAAAATGCTTTAGCATATCTCAACTATCCCTTATGTCAAATTTAATTACACTCATACGTGCGAGTAATTTAAATGATTTGTTTTTTACCGTTCAAAACTAAAACATTAAAATTTTATTTTAAATTCTTATCTTCATTTGTTTATGTGCTGCCAGCCGTTGACTTGAAAATTAACTCGGGCGGAAACAATATAACTAACAGTGTAGTACGGCGTCGCTTCATCCTGCTTCGGATTGACAAATGATATCCCGAAGCCTTATAAAACTTTTTAGTAAAACGCAGGGGAAAGTTGTGAGTCATCAATGACGGTAACGATATCATTGGATTTGTCATAGTTCTTAGCGCAAGAAGCCTTAGAAAGGAATTTCAATTTATAATTTATTTCGATATAAAATTCTTCAACGGCTGAATAATCTTGATTGATGTCTTCGTCGAAATAATGACGAGGTCGCTAAAATATTTTAAACGTAAACCAAAAATTGTTTGATAACTGACAAACGTTATATATCATGAATCATTTTTCATAGTAAGATTTTATAACAAAAAAATAATATCAACTGTCAAATCTTTTAAATCTAATCCAAAGAATTCGAGCTGTAACACCAGATAGTATTCGGAATGTGTTTAATACTAATTTTATCTGATAACAAATTCACAAGAACCGAGGACTCTTATACTCATAACTGACCAAATTGTCACCTCTAATATTGTCAAATGACGAATTATTTAGTACGCATATCCCTAGAACTAAGAGTGTGTAGTCGACGTAATATAAAAAAAGACGTGCGAAATTTAATAAAAAAAAATTTGCATTAGAAAAAAGTCTCGTTAAATGGATATTGTGGATTGAATTAAGTTTATTAAGTTACGAGATAAGAAACAAACGTTTTAAAAACCCGAATTATATGAATTATAAATCAATAAGTATTAAGAACAGCATGAAAAATCAATTGAATAAATTGTTTTTAAGAATGTCAATAAACATTCCGATATTGTCGCCTTAAGATAAGAAACATATAAATTTAATAGAACCGATGAACTTAGCCATTACCGGCAGTTTGTACTTTAAAAATGTATATTAACATCGTCATTTTTTTATCATACTTTTTATTGCATTGTATCTTTTATATACAAAACTCAACCTATGAACTCTAAAACTTTGTCCTGTTTATGTCGCATGGGCAACCCTATTCTTCTCAACCTCTGATTAATAACAATGTCTATTGAGAAAGGTCATTAAAAATTGAAGAAGGTCAAGAAAAACGTGACGTAAATTTAAAGATTGAAAGCAAGGACAATCATAATGTATCATATTTCTACTTATTACTTTTGGTTGGATTTTCGTGTCTTCGAAAATCAATATGGGTTACCGCATTTACGTGTTAATATGTTGAACTAAATCATCGTAACACACCCCTACTATTTGCGTCACATCTTCATAAATATTTTGTCGCCCGCAACGTACCAATTATAATTCTGCAGAAGCATTACTTGAATATTCATAGACCTTGGCAAATAGGTTCGGAATTTAGCGGACTGGTACAAGTGGACTTACGTGTCACACGACTCGTTTATGTTAATTTTATATTTCTTCAAGAGGAAATTAGAAATCAATTGGAAGTTTTGCTGAGGACAACATCGTTATCGACACGCCGCCGCCAGACGTTCCTTAATGTGTTACCACCGCCGAAACATTCTAGTGTTTTTAGTGTTTTGTACAAACAAAAAGGTCCGGTTATACTCTTCTTTTATAAAGTACGGTTGGAAAACGATCAGAACTGTCTAGTAAATGCTATAGTGTTTTTGCCTTCATTTTATTTCTAAGTAAAAAATAGATTTTACTAAATATTACGCCAAAAGTTAAATCTGTATAAAATTTCCAGTAACATCAGCCTTTGTCTGCCCACTGCTTGATATAGGCCGTCACCAATGCGCTCGACTGTCTTTCTGTATTGTAATAACATGTTTATTAGTTTGTGATAATGTTGAATGAATCTGAAAAAAAAATGTTGCAATTTAAGTAGACTATTCAAATTACATCACGATTAAAATACTACTAAAAACATAGTTAAAAAAAACTCTAAATACTTTTAGTTTTTCTTCTTCGACGCTTTCTTTGAGGAAAAAACATGTATTTGGAACGTGGAACCCGTTTTCGTTTACCAAATTTTCTAACATCAATAAAATGCTGGCATTTATTAATTTAACTATGTTGGAGAGCGCAACTTAAACTTAAAACTGTGTTTGGAGAGAACATTTCATAATTTTATAACTGACAGCGGGTCCATTGAATATTGTTAATGTGGCGATAAAATAAAGATGACGTATTAAAAACTAATAATAATAAATTAGCAACGCCATTAATACTTCCGTATTTTCAATGTTACACGTTGTTGGAAAGATTTTCTATGCATTACATCTGCATTTATTTATACCACGACGGATAAAAAATCAACTGTTTTATTTAGTTATGAATATAATGACACATTTATTAAATATCTCCCTAGACGCGTTATTAATTTACAACACAAATATTCTTAAACAATAACTCTGTGGTCTAAATACTTAAAGGTTTCGGTAACATTCTTCTATCATATGTTTTATACCTTATATTAAATGACAAGTCTAACTGCTTTATCCATTATTGTTATAATGTATACAATAACTGTCTGGTCGCTTTTTCAAATACAATTTTGGATAACGTATTAAACCTTTAATAAAAGGTGTAAATATTTGAATGTTTGATCTTAAAATAATGTGACACGAAAGTTTAAACAATTTAATTATAAAATGTTTTATAATTAAATTTAATTATAAAAATAGGTTAGCAATCTTTGTTATCCTGTTTTTATTAAAAGACTCTAATTTTATAGTCGTCATTAGCGATACATTATTCAAAATTCGAATGATGTTGAAAATAAATTAATTCGACAAGATAGCATGGATTTTAAATAATTAATTATGTTTGACATATTATTGCAAATTCCATCGATTCTAATCTAAGTGATATAAGCTAATAATTATTTGTCGAAACATTAATTTATTATCAATTTATGTAAATGGATACATTAAAACGCAGATGAAGCTGGTTCTAATGGAATTTTCATTGGCGTTAGTGACTTTTTGTTTTTGGCAAATGTAATACCTGTGTACCCGTGATGGTGAGGCGATGTAAATTATATAAATCTGTCAAGATATACATTTATCTATTAGCTGATAAAAAAACAAGTTGTTAAGTGACATTGTTGCTTCTTCAGATTAACGATTAAGATTTAGAAACCAATAAGATTACGGACTGTCGGACGGTAGCAGACTGTTGTTATTTGGAGGCAAAATAATTAATTGATTATTCTTTAAGACGTAGTACGATTGTGACATCGACATAGAGAGCATATATATATACATACATACATACATACATATTTCTTTACTATATGTACTTTATAGATGATGACCTACGACTCCATCCACGCGGATTAAAGAAAAATATTCCAGAATACTTCTACATTTATGTCAGATGTCACCCGTACGTGTAAACTTTCACATTTATAATAGTAAACTATGTAAGTAAAATCTTCTATTAAAAAGAGCCATGTTAATTTTTATCAGTAAGGCAGGAAATACAGCTTATATAATTAAACTACAACAGTCTTACGTCACCCATTGCTGGGATAGTAGAATGACTAATAGGACTATTAGAATAGTAGAAAGATACGTCGTAAAGGGTAATACCAAAAAAATACGTAAACAATTTCATCAATATGTTTTATACCACGAATGTGTAAATTAATATTCAATACAAAAACTATATAAAACCTTCTATATTGTAAACACGAAATTATCTATGTAGGACACATAAAACACTAAAGTTTATTGTGAAGGTGAAGCCAGTCATTCTGGGCATGCGTCTCATTGCCCATTAATGTTCCGAGGTACTTGCAAATAACAAAGTAAAGCCCACCCTGCTCACAATGACCGCACGAGGGCGTGACGAACGAATCGTTTTAGACAAATAAGTTCGCGGCTTCCCAATCGCATGCAAATCAATAGATTTACAATCAATACGGCGTCCAGTATCGCTCAATTATAGTGATTTTATTACATTCCTCGTTTAATTTACGTGATCGGAATACAAACATTGTATTTGATCGAAAGCTTCTGCGAACGTAGCAACAGTATGTATATTACACGATACGAAAACGTTAATATTTATTTTATTATAATCGAAGCGGTCCCGTTCGAATTTATAGACAAATGACCAATAATGAAGCGAAACCATCGCCATATATTTAATCAATAATACTACATCTTGACATAAATTCTGTCTATTTGTAGCGACGTGTAGGTGGAGAAAAATGATATACGGCTCAATTTGAAACGAAATCGACTATAGTCTACAACATTTAGGAATGAAAACATTTGAAACAGACAAAATGTTTAAATGTTTAAAAAACAATTGAACTCAAATTGTTGCATTGAAATAATAAAATCGGTAATGCTTCACGGAATTTTTTTAATATTCAAACAAATATTACCTTCTGAAATAACGTCTTATTTGTATTCAAGACGTTCCGACCCCCGGTTGATAGAAATTTGTATGCCCAAAACATTGGTGTCGATTTAGTGCCGATATAAAACAGTAGTGTAAGATGCGCGCAGAATACTAAGCCGATATTCGCACTATGAACCCCTTAAATATTCACAAATTAATAAATTTAAGTCATTGTTCGCATAGCAATTAAACGTCTAATAAAAATGAAGGCCTTCTCGCAATACGAATACAAAATTTTAAATATTGTTGGCATTTAAATTGTTTAAAATTATAAGTCAATAACAACAGCTACACTTTATCCAGATTTGACACTGTTTTACTACAATTTTTTTTTTATAAATTAAAGACTGTTATATAATATTCAATTATTTTTTAACTTTAGCGATATAGGCTTGTAAGGAGAAGAAATAATTGCAAGGAATAAGGTAATTATGATTATAGAACCATTAGTAGTAATATGTCATCCAAATAACCAAGGAAGTTTTTGGAAGGCTTGAAAGATTACGATGGTACAGTTGAATTCATGAATGAATCATTAATTTTAACAACGACATACAATTATGACGATTACAGTTTTGTATATTTGTATCATCATCATCATCATCATCATCATCAGCTCACTATACGTCCCCACCGAGGGGCTCGGAGCCTACCCTATTATTAGG
>JAODUI010000003.1:3989041-4009943 GCA_027563995.1 Papilio gigon
TCAGTGGGTGTCGCGGTGTCACATGATAACATGCTCCCGCGGCGCCCACAATGACCAAGAGGAAAAAAAAAAAAAAAAAGGGCCATGATGATACAACTACGAAAGTAATATTCTAATAGCTCATTGTACAGCAGTATGAGACAATATATCATAATGTTCAGTAACATCGAATAGTTATTCAATGGAAATGTTTTCGCTTAAACTTTCGAGTAAAAGCTTTTCAAAGATTCCGTCACTAACGGTGACTAAAGCACCACCAACTGAAGATATCTAACACACAAATGGAAGTAAATAAATGGTTATTTAGATTCTGGCAAGAGTCCAAACAACGGAGGCGTGTTAACAGAACTGACTGAGCATCTTGTAAAGGTTAGGGGTGAAGAAAACAATGTTAGAAATCATGCAGCAGTGTACCTAATTGCTCTCCTTGAAAAGGAACGATTTACAATGAAAAAGGAAAATATTTAAGAAAAAAAAATGAAACGAAATGATTAAGTATAGTGACGCAGCGACAGAGTATGGACTTTGGTCTTCGACAATAACGCATCTGTTCCGCTAGTGTTGTGGATATCCATGGACGTCAATGACCACCTCGGCGATCCCCCCATTCGGTTGCCCTCTTCTCGTATAAAATCAATAAATCTCCAGTTATCTCGAACCCGTACTATTACGACCAATACCTGGACTTGGAACTTCCCTGAACCCACCTCGTTTATCCGGCTATATCTGGGAGTTAGCCACTTTGTCGTCTCAAGTATGCAAGTTTAACACTCCCAACAAAATCCATTCTTTATTATAACAAAACATCTATGCGTGAACACAACACTGAAGTGAAAATTATTTCGAATACAACGAATCTTTAATTTCATTCAAATACAATCTTCTGCTATCAAAAGCGTAGGTAAAAAGATAGTCGTTCAATTGTATTAAATTATTTTCCTTTCGGATACTCCACAGATGTGATAAAGTTTATCTTTAGCGTCCACAGTAACCAGCGAAAGTTGTATCAAAATATCGATAATGGTGTGTTATTGTGACGTTATCTATCATTGTTGTGAAAAGAATGTTTATACGAAAACATGTTGAAATATTCTCCGTACGACACTAAAATGTTTATTGAACAATAAAATACCAACGAGATGATTTCATTAATAATGTACAAGTGTAGTTTACGAGCGGCCGCTCGCTTAATCAACATAATGCGTTGTAAAAATAATACTTGACCATTATTTGGAAATGTAAATATGACTATTTCGCTAAAATAGGTTATTACATAGTTCCTACTAACGTAAAGATAATACAAGTACCGTTTGTCGAATTGTTCGTTAGTTGTAATGCCGTGAAGATTTAATAACATTTGTTATCCAAGTTACATATTATTGAATCTTGTAATGTATTTCCTTATTTTCTTAAACTAATGCTAGTCTCACAAGAATACAGAACAGTAGACAGTCCAGTACTGCTATTGTTAGAATGTACACTATCTTTCACTACGTGCGACTTCAAAGGGTAGCAATACTACACGGTCTTTCTAATCCATCGTGTTGCTCTCGTGTGAAACTATCATGAAAACATTTGGACAGTGGGTACACTGGACATAAGTCTATCCCCAGGCAGTACTTCAGCTGGCGTCGCCCCGTCTATCGGCGACACACTTTTCATTGACGGCAATATATTGTGCTCAGAACCCGTGCGCTCAAACATACGAAGCCATAAATAAACTTTATACGTTTTGTCACAACAGATCTTTTCAGCGTATGTACTTAGTAAGATCTTCGCTATTTTAGCGTTCGTCTGGACTACTATCGACCTAGTTCTATTCATATAGGTAAGATTCGAGCTCGAATTAAAAGACCACTTTGTTGCTATAGTCATTTGTAAAGAAGATAAATACACAGTCTGCATCATTATGAAAGATACAGTGAGTTTTCACTACCGAAACACCCTGTATAAAAACATCGTGATTTCCTGACATTCTTTGAAACAGCTGAGTTGATAATATTTTTGTAAGTGTGTTACGATTCATGTTGACGTCTTTTTATTTTATTATTATAATACTTTTGTAAATAAAAGTTTAATTCAGTATGTTCGAATCGTAGGATCGTTTATGAAGTGAAGCCAGTCTTAAATATCCAATAGAGTCCATGCTAAATGCGACAGACTTCAAACGCTTTGTGAAGACGCCTGCCTCATTTCGCATTTCTCTCATAAAAGTATTTACTTCTTATATTTTAGCTTTACCTTACAAAATTAATCAACTTCTTTAAGCTCTTCTTTTCTATATGACATAAATATTATGGTAGTTCGTGTTAAGTATGTTTAAAGTAAACTACGACCACGTGTTCAGATAGGGCTCTCGCTAAAGAAAGAAGCACCGTTTAATCGACCAGATGGCAAAAATTGTGGGGAACTTTAAATATACTGACACAATTACAAAATAAGGCCACACAACCACATGGCGTACGTGAAACGACGTCTAAATAGGATTTTTCACACATCACCCTTCAAAGCCCTTTGTTATCGTCGGCAAGGATTATGAATGACGTCACAAGTGACCCTCCAAAGCGCAAATAATCGCGGTGAACAAATACGGCCGGATGAGAAAAAACTGCTACATTATCAAAGGATTTCTGTAAGCGCATTATAGCGCGCAGGGTGGTCAGTGCAATGCAGGTATACATTTGCTGCTAATTGAGTGAACAAACATATAGTGTGAACGCAAATTACATTTAAATAAAATATTTATTAGTTAGGATATTACACACAGATTTTATCATGCATGTAGCTCTTACTAGCTGTCGAATCGAATCACATTATCCATGTGTAAATTTTCAATTACCACTAGCTCCTTGCAAGAACACCTTCACGCGTAGTAGCATGGAATGTGTTGAAGACCGAGTAATTGACTAATCCTGCTAGGCTACGTTTGTTTTTTATTTTTTATAAAAAAAAAATCTTGTTCATAATTTCAAGAGAACAGAATAAAGCCGGTCAGTGTCTCAGCAGAACAAACTACTGTGTTGTTTGAGTTTAAAATTTCACGTTCTGAGAAGATATTGCGGTGGTGCAGGTAGATTTGTTTTTTGCACAGCGCCAAGCACTTAGTGCGAGCCTCGTTAAACTGAGAAATGTTGAAACCATTGTTAGACTTGCTTTCATCTTAGCAAGAATCAATAGCGAATTTGGTGTTCTTCTAACATATATATTTATTATAATAAACACTCTTAAAATGTGAAAAAACATTTATAAATAGCAAGATGTCGAAGATCGGAACGCCAATAGCCAAATGATTAAGTGTACGGACTACAGAACTAACGGCCATCGGTTCGAATCCCACTATTTCATCTATTGGCGTCACAACAATACATGCTTTTTCAAGCTTACCTGTTTATAGGAAATATTAATGAATTAACAAAAATCTACTAATATTAGACAAAGGTTAACCTTAAGAATGTTTCAAAACCGCTTGTTCATTTGCCTTTTGTCTATTTTTAAAAACGTAATAAAACCGAGTCAAAAAAACGTAACGATAAAACAAGATTCTGATCACACCTACGACTCCAAAAAAACATGCGATTTATTTTTCACACTAACCAATTAAATCTATTCAAGATTTTACATACCTGATAATTAATTTATTGCTTATATGCCATAATTTATTTTATCTATCTATTTTTAATCAAATCACGAAATTATAAGCTCCTGCTTTTTGTATTAGACACGTTCGCTACACAAGAATTATTATTATCAATCTAATCTAAAATTAAACAAGATGAAAAAGTTTCCAGTACCGAGTTAGAAATATAGAGTATACTTATTGCATTTCGTAATAATTACAAATCAATCATACAAAGAATTTACCACGAGTGTGGCAAAGCAACAACCAAGATTACTTTTGCGCCAACAATGAAAGCGCTCCGCAGTCGACCTGCCAGCAACGCCGCTCGTTTTATTGCCAAGAAAATGCCTTTAAATATAGAAAACAATGTGACCTCACATTCCCGCAGTCGTGCAACTTTTACATGTTGCTAATCGTGTATGTTATGCACCATCACGGACTTGAAACCGGGGCCGCTAAAATGACGCCGTCAACAAGGCTTTATAACTTAAATTCAATAATAACAATTGATGATATTAAACAAGTTCACCGTCATCGTCATCATCAACCTGCCTACATTCCTACGGAGGGTCGGCATAATATATACTCTAACATACATCTCTGTCAATCGGCATATCTAAACTCACTCAATTCTTACGCATCCTCTTTCACACAATACATACACACCTTTTACGATCTTCCTTTACCTTCATAGCCATCCACGTTCAATCCCATCATCTTCTTGCTGTTATTATTCAAGTTATACTTGTTTTTTTTATTTTATTTAATTAACTGACAACATTCTTTCTTCCAAAGTAATAAAATATTGCTGTAGACAACGATAAAAGCAGTCTGTCATTAAATGGATTTGATCAAATAATAACATACGCATAATAAAACAAATGAAAACCTCAATTAACTCAAAACAACACGTATTCTTTAGTTAGTTTTAACCAAGTGCAATCTTATACGCCTCTCCGTTCTGTAGCCATTCCAGGAGAGGGCGAACCAAGATGAATCTTTGAAGAATCGCCTCCCGTGTCATTTGCATACCTTCGATATTATTACACGGCCGTAAACAATCATTGCAATATTTGTTTGTAGAAACGATCTCAGAGCGACTAACAAAATACTTTTAATGGGTGGAACTTCATGTTCTAAATATACATAACATCATTTTTTTTGTTTACTTCTATCTTAAATAACAATTAAGTAAAAGATAATTAACACGCCTACCTAACTCTGGGTTTCAGCTTACGGGAATTACATCACTCCTCGTTTATTGTATAACAAAATTTAAGTACGTTTATCTCATCTACCGGAAATTGACAATTACTAACCAATGCACTAGTAAAATATAGAAAACATCGTAACCAATACTGCAGCCAAAAGTCGCAATAAGTCTGCGAATTAATACACCGACAAATAACACTATAATACAGTACGGGAGGCATAACCAAAGTTGATATGGGCAATAAACTTCGTAGAAGCGAGCGACGACAGCCATTACGTGTAAAATGCACAACACTATGATAACGTTACAGACTCTTATGAAATTGGTATTAAAATAAAATGCCTAACTACTATATTGCCCGTTGTCATGGACATTCGGCTTTCATCGATAATACATTGACTAATGTCAAATTAGCGGTTTAAGAGCTATTTACTGATTAAATCAGAATGAATAAAAAAAGTTTAAATGCACATGAACTATAAAATGATTGCTTTATCGAAATCTGGAAATATGATTTAAAATAAACAATGAATCCTTCCAAACTAGAATAATGTATTTTCGTACTTTTGAAATTCCTAAGACAATAATTTAATAATAGCAGTAATGAATGTTCGTATGTTATTAAAAAGTAACTTACTCGGATTTATTGAGTCGATTTTAAATTTGACGTATTCTGTATATAAACCGTAACAGCAACATTCCGCGTAGTTCACGAAATGCATATGAAATATGATGACTGCGTGGATTTCTGTGAGCAATATGGCTTCCGTCGGCAGCAGACTGTATTTGAATGTTCAGTTCGAAGCTTTGCCAAAACCGCGCCGCCGCGCCGCAATCTGCTGACAATATTACACTTCATTTAACTTCGAATAATGCAGTAATAAAATCTCAATATTTCATGTTCGGTGTCTTTAAAAAGGGATAAAAGTATTTTCGCGCCAACAACGAACTTCGTGATTAATTACTACAACCTATAAACATTTATAGAACTCTGGAAATCCTATTAATCTAAATATCACAATTTAGACCTTTAATTTAAAAAAAATTAAGAGGTTTTTGTTAATTGATAAAAGTTTTCTTTAAATAATTAAGTTCAAGGCGTTTACTACGATATAGTTGACAACAATAGTCGCATAGCAGTATTCAAACCTATGACCATACGATCAGGTGTCTGTGCGCTTGACCATTCGGCCATTGGTGCTTCATAAAGAAAAATGTGACGAAATAAGGCTCGAAATTACCACATATTTTTTTTAAAATCTTATTTTAATTGTCCACCAATCTTACCAATTCTAATTCTAATATTTATCTATTAATATGTTGGTAACAAAACGTTGTTAATCAAATTGAAGATAAGAATGAGCTTATAAATTCTATAAATGTATACGACATAGCCAATAATTGGACAATATTCAAATTTATTTCCTAATAATGATTTAAGAGATAAGGCAAGTAGCGTCGTAAAATAAAAAGTGCATTGCACCTATACGTTAATTTAATTATTAAATCTATTGAATTTTAAACGCTCGTATAAAGCATTGAATAATTTGTGACGTGTGAATGTTGACAGACGTTATTGTACTAAAATTTACACTTTCTTGAAAAGAAAAAGGGAATGGCTATTTATATAACTTATTAAAGTTTCTATCGCAGCCGCATTCGCGACGTTTTAAAGAAGTTTTAAAGGGGCGAGGCGGGCAGCGCTCCGAGCTATTCAATTCTCTGAATACAGGTCACAGGTCTCTAGCCCACGTCAGCTTTATCGAAATATTAATTCAATATTTCCATGCAAAAAAAGCGATCGTATTCGTACCATAAGCTAACGTATATTTGTAATTATCATATATTACGCATCTATAAACTAAAAACTTAGGGTCCTACAACCTCAAAGCAACCCATCAGCAGTTTCTCTAGTATTACGGACGTCTATAGACATCGATTAAAACGTTTGTCATCCAACCGCTTGTCTACACCTTCTCTTCTTAAAAAACACATTATAAGTGTATGTTTACAATTAATTCTTTATAACATATTATCAAAAATGGCCTAACGAGCAAACAGGTCTAAGATAATCTAATACGAAAAGAAAACGGCGACATCTAGTGTCACTTTTTTAAACATTTTAATGCATTATTGCTCCAGCTACACTGAATATAGATGCACTGAATCTATCTCAGTAATCAAACGCCCCGGCGACCGGTTAACTAACAATAACGATCAACTATCGGTATCAGAAGCAATTTATGTGACGTTTACAACCAATTCTGAACCATATTGCTATAGGCTATGTCCATTTGGCACACTGCACTAGTACATTGTTAACTTAATAGTTAGTACAAATATCAGTTCAGTTTATAGAGATGCGAATGAAAAAGTTGTAAGTGAAAAAAAGTTGTAAGTGAAGCTTAACATCTTTGTAATGGACATACGAATGATTGGATGGATGTTTGTTACCAGTTACGTTCGAAACGGCTAAATGGATCTGGATGAAATTTTGCAGAGTCAAAGACTCCTATGTTGAATAACAAATATTACTAGTTTTATATGCCGCGAACGATGTCTTCTACATTATGAAGATTGAAAATGAATTCAAGCTTGTGTTTAAAAACGACACGATGTATTAAAGATGGCGATAATTTCACAAAAATCAGTAAGATGTAAGTCATAGGCGGTCGTCGTGAAAGCCACCGCGTCGTCAATCAAAGGCAACCATCAGGCGGGTATAGAATTAACGCGAGTCTTGTGAAGTCCCGCCATTCAATCCCGACTGCTCGTAAAGCTGCGGTCGTGTAAGCCTGCGTTACCGATCCAGCGCTGATTTGAAAACACCGCAAGTTCTTTATAGCGCACACCTATAGCCTGCAGCCTGGGAAAGCTCGGAGCTTCGCTGCAATTGCGACGATAGATTGAACCCTTTGATGTACTTATATGGACAGGATTTGAATTTTAATAGTATATTTTGGGAATCAATAGACAACAGGCTTGTTTTTTTTATTCACGTTTTATTAAAAAAAAATCATTCCATTCTTAATATAAAAGTTTCGGCACAGAACTTAGAGGATTTTGACCTTATGACTATGTAGGTTAACATCTTATGTGACAATAAATGGTCATTCTAATCTATTCTAATATTAATATGAACTTCTTCGCATTACTATTGAGTTTTTACACTAGCCGCAATCACGCGAAATGTATTTCAACATAAGTAATACGTTAAAATTTCAAAAAAATAAACAGTTGTTAAAGTAAATTGCTGTCACTTGATAGGCCTTTGTCGGATGCCGTAACAAAGCTTCGGCGAACAAATACAACCGTTTTATTTCTTTACAACGGACAATTTCACGTAAGCATTTTTACGAACGTATAATACCCATTAAGAATTTAAATTTTATTTATCTAAAAAAAAAACTACAACTACGTTAAATGGTTACGTACTAGCAAATTAAACTTGTCAGTCACCTCAAGGCATATTATACTTTATTATTATCTCTCACAATGAAATACGTCAATTATTAGTAATTTCTATAATTTATACAATAAACACATCAATTACTTTTAGTAGGAAACGACCGCAACAACTTGATGTGGGATTATTAGTGATTATATTTGTATCTAAAACATTTTATATAAATTTTCAACTCGTTACAAAAGTCAAGCATTATTCAAATCTGCATAAAACGCAGAAACTCAGTGACCAGTAATACAATCTAGAAAGTCTCTTAAACTATTAATTTAACTATAAGTAGTATTAATTTAAAAGTAGTATAACTAGAAAGTCTCCTTTATAAATGTAGGTTTATAGTCGAAGAAGCCAAGATAGTCTATATGCATCATGAGTAACATGTCATATACCTCTTAATAGCTGTGATCCGAAATACAATTTAACATTGCCAAGAAACTTTGTATCGATAGACTTTACAAAAGTAACACATAACGGTGCGCCTGACGTTTCTTATCTGACTATTATTAGTACGCTAATAAAAAGCACACAAACTTACCGCACAGGTGGTCATCATGACTAGTTATTCTTTCACAATATCTGATTATCTCACATACCATTCAAGTAGGCACATTATCTAGTAGTAAGCAGTACATATTTTAGCGGTAATGAAAAATAGTGACATAGAAACAGATGTTAATATTGAAGCCCTTTTTTTCATTTTTTTTTTTTATAAATGGCAATTTTTACCAAGACGAATGCAAATGGTTTGAAGTGATTTATATTATCTGAAAATACAGAATGACTCTTTTTTTTATAAGACAAGAGGGCAACCATACGACGTGATCACAAAGGTGGTCGTCGACGCCCATTGACATCCGCAACATTAGAGGAGTAGGTGCGTTGCTGACCTTTGAGAAAGAGATACGCTCGCTTCTTGAAAGACGAACTACTTTAGAAATACCGCCGAAGACAAACCGTTCCAACATGCGGCAGTGTTGCAGAAAATTGCGCGAGAACCGCACATTCGAAGAGTGCCAGCCATCCAGGTGTACATGTTTTTACATTCCTGTATCTGTATCAAAAATATATCATGTTAAAATAAAAAATACAGTTCACTATAAATCCGTGGCCAGAATGTAACATTAATGAGGTAAGGAACGCAGTAACGTCGAAGCTCAATATATTACAGCCTAATTACGTATAGATTATACTTATCACGGCGACTAGACAAGCGTAAGAAAAATGCTTTATTTGACCTGATGAAATGTATCCAGTATTTACAAGTCTATTAATAAGATTAAACGGAGATTTAGTTACAGTTGTCGGCCGAGGGACTGGCCTCTGACTGCGCTATCGAAACGCGGCGTTCAGGAAATTTATTGTTTTTTTTTATTAGCATCTCCGTGTATCGACTCTTACCTTGTCATATATTGTAATAAAATTATTTTGATACTGAATACATAGATGTTTCTAGAAACTTTTACGTATGGAAAGTACTTCTTTAATAAACTGAATAAAAAATCGTTACTAAACCTTGTACCTAGTATGTATCAAACCATAATCATCATCAACAGCCCTTGTCTGCCCACGGTTGAACAAGGGCCTTTCCCAATGCCATCCACAGTATGCGGTCCTCCGCTTTCCGTATCTAACGAAAACTATGTTCAAATAAAAATGTTGTTAATCGAACAGGATTCTTACTCCTAGTCTCACCTTCTTCGTGCTCCTGTTACAGCATAGTCACGAGCCATGGTCTCAAGCTGACCAAAGTTTCGGCGATAGTCCGAAAAATGTTACAGGTAATCATATGACTATCTTCTTCCTATTTCTGCTACCACGACTACTGCTCGAGTTTTCACTCCTTAATAGCTTTATTCGAGTTCTAAACTTGTTTCGAGTTTAGTTCTCGCCACACTTCCTGTGTCCACATTTTTGTACGTACTTGAATTTTTCCATTTAGTAATTCCAATCGAATTGACTGTAGGTACTATGAACTTTTTCATTTACATTTTACTTTTTAAACGTTAATATTAAAGTTATCAAATGTTTTTTTTGTAACTTATTTTTATGATTGAGATGATTCGGCCATTTAATCTAGAGTGTCACGCTTCAGAGCTCACAGAAAACCCTCAGTGCAACTGATGTATCTTTACGTCACATACACTTCTATTTGACTTGGTAATGACAAAACACTTAGGAAAATAGATTTAAAATATGTAAAATTAATTGTAGGTATGTCTGTGGAAGGCATTGGGAAAGGCCTATGTCCAACAGTGGGCAGACAAGGGCTGTTGATGATGATGATGATGTCTTATAATAGGTAATGTCTTAATCTTTAAAATTTTTAGTAGAATTCGGAAGTTCAAATTATATTTCTTTAAATGCAATGAACTTTAATATCAAAATTAAAGAAACTTTACGTGTTAAACACAGATACTTCTTACTTAAACATACATATCGTGCCGTTTTAAAAGTCAAACATACAGAAAGTCATCAAATGCAAATCCACGATTTATTTCCCTGCATCGAATAGCTAAGCAATGTTTATTACGTGTTCATTGAGAGATGCCGTTTGTGACATACAAACATTCAATTATCATGACCATACGTTACTTGCTAACACCTGCGCTGGTGTCCACCACTCGCGCTACATTCCTCGGCCGATTTCAATAAAAAATAAATAAAATATCGACAGGCGACGTCACAGCGGATTACCTCAACAAAGCTTATATCTCTTGTAATCCACCGTTTGTACTGGGACGATAGATTAGAGATTAAACTGTACTATAATTATAATAATAACACAACATGTACTCTATAACACTATACATTATACACACACATAACACTATACTCGTCAGGAATCCAAGTGCGTCACATCCCTGGCGCATTTGCGTTTTGTAATCAAAGTCAAAAGGCAACCATGTCCATCATGTTTTCTACAATACTCCTGCATTTTCGGCACACCATATATGAGGGCGATAACACTGAACATCAACTACGATCAAGTGATCGCTTCTAATATACCTCTTTCTGTCTTCAATTGAGATAATGCTTATGGGTTCCCAAATAACGGCAGGATATTATAGGTTTAAAATTCAATTAAAAATATTCATAATAAAATTATATTCGTACTAACAATTTGTTAGTAAAGCCAATGACTTGTATTTCGGATATTTTTAGTGTTAATATTTCGTTGCAATCGACATTGTCAACTTTTTCTAATGACTTCAGCTCATATAGGTCCCCACTGAGACTCGGAGCCTACCCACGTTAAGGCTAGTCTTTAGTCAAACTTGCTTGCTTAGTACGGGTTGGTACACTTCACATATATATTTGAATTTCTTTGATAATAAATGCAGGTTACATCATAATGTTTTCTAAGGTCTGTTAAGTAAAATATTTAAATGAATAAGTATTAATTACTTTGGTTTTCGCAAAGCCTAGTTATTTAAACATTGTGATGAAACATTTTTATAACATGTACTAAGTAAAACTAAAGAAATTTTGTCTACAATCAAAACATTATTAAAAATATTAAAGTAGAAGCTTTATGCATAATTTTTTTAAACATACGCAAGCACAGTTACTTACAATTAGCTCAAGTGAACGTGTGAAGACGTCGTGTGAAACCACCTTAATGAATGCAGTGTCCGCTCTTGACGCGTGGGAAAAAGAATTCGGAAATTTAGTTGTACTATCCGAAAACTGTATAACTATTTTCATTTGCATTTTATTGTTTTATACTAAAATGTGTAGATTGAATAAGTCACTTCACTTAAAAAAGTGATCTAGAAAAATCATTTAGGTATAGGGACATGACGATTGCTCAACTTAAGTAGTGAAACTAAATTAAAAACTCCTTGGATCTTTTCCTATTTGTACTTACCTCTTTTAACACAAGAATTCAAGTATGGACCTTCCGTGGAGACAAGGGTAAATTGGTATTGATGAATGTAACACTTTTGCGCGGAATTCGCTATCATAATGAGCAATCTGATTGCAACCGAGCCCGCCCCGAGAACTAACACGCAGTCGCCGCTTAGAGGTACTTTCCAATACTTAAACATCTTTCATCGAATTATTCGTATTCAGTACTACAAGAGTCTTCAATCAAACCAGCTCGATGTTACTTGACATGATTTTCTCACTGTTAGATGTGATGTTAGAATTTTCTATGTTATTTCTTACATTCCGATACTCTAAACGCAGACTAAATAAAACATTATTGATTTTAGTTCATCAATGGAAGTTCAGTAGTGAGCGTCGGTGGCGCAGTTACTAAGCGCTTGACCGCACCGGACTGTACTCGACATTGTCCAGGTTCGATCCCCGCCATGTACCAATGTGTTTTTTGGATTTTCGAATTGCATATGTACATTATCCGACGCTCTTACGGTGAAGGAAAACATCGTGATGCAACCTACACATATCGGCGAAGAAATTCAAAGACATGTGCGAAGTCAACCAACACGCACTGGGCCAGCGTGGTTGACTATGGCCTAGTCAACCCTAGTAATAGGGTAGGCTCCGAACCCCTCGGTGGGGACGTATAGTGAGCTGATGATGATGAACTAATAATAAACACAACACCGGGATAATAGTAAAAAGCAACCTGCCGACATAAACTGATTACCTATCGACTCTTTTTTTATACACATTTAAAAACTGCAATCCTATTACCTATTGTACCGCGTGATCGATTCAATATTCACGAAACATGCAAGCGACTGTAACTTTTCAGGTGAAACTTCTGAGAACATGATTAAGGAGGAAGTGACGATTGTAATGACGAAAGATAGACCAATCTGGGGGAAGAAAGACTGTCACTCCGACCCCACGTTGGGGTAAGAACTCATCATCATCAGCTCTCTACACGTCCCCAACGAGGAGCTCAGAGCCTACCCTATTGTTAAGGGTGACATAGCTTTCATAATCATCATCAACAGCTCATTATACGTCCCCACTATTATTAGGGGTGACTAGGCCAGAGTCAACCACGCTGACCCAGTCCGGGTTGGTTGACTTCACACATATATTTGAATTTCTTCGCCGATCTATGCAGGTTGCATCACGATGTTTTCCTCGGGGGTGTGATGGGTAAGAACTGGTAAATTATAGTAAACTGATGTCAAACACAAGGAAAACATTTATTTTATTTTTAAACGTATGAATAAGCATCTAAGTTAACTAATAACTGCAACATATGCATTTTTAAATTCCAAATCCACATTTCTGTTTATTTAGAACGATAGCATGAAACCTTTTTAGTTTATCATTCGATACCAAATGGTCCTAAAATTAAGATTTATTACTTTACTTAAAATAACATGATTTTATATCAAACAGTAGCGCCTTTTTAGTGATTGATAAATTATCTTTTAAAAATTAATTATTTGAAATGTCAGCGACATCATTAATATCCGTTGTTCAATTGATACAAAACTTAAAATTTCAGTCGATAAAAACGTAAATCTCAGTAAAATTGTTGATTGAAAACAATTGCTAACCAAAACATAACGAATGGCCGTTCTTTTGATCAATCATATATCAGATGAAACTTAAGTGCGTCTTTTGTTTTTCTGAGTATTTTTAATATTGTTTAAGACAAATATAACTGGAACATAACTATGACTTGTCCTAATTGGTATTTAAATTTGGAACACTGAATGATTAAAAAAAAAAAAACTTTTAGGTGCGAGTTAGAGACCGCCTTATAAATGTCACCGAACACCATCTACCGTCCACCACTGTAACTTCCTTTCTAACCCATTTCTTGCATCGAGTCGCGTGTCTATGACCAGTATACTTAGAACTTTATATTCAGTCACAATAAAAATGTATCCTATAGTTTTATTCATAGTGGTAGGGGAAGGGAGGTCGATTGAAGACGGTCGTTAAGGTAATGCAAACTGGGTGTAAGGCAGCGCCGTTCCGGTGGGATACCATGACATACGATGCCACATTGTAAGCTTGACCTACGCACTCAGTTAATGTACAATGGGGTCGATGGACTACATATGTGGTCTTTGAACATGTTAACAGCGTGTTTTTGCCACGTGTTTATTGAGCTTTTTGTTCACACTTTATAGTACAACTTTGCTTTTAATCATTTAAATAAAGAAGTGAAATTTTCAATACATTTTAACTGAGTACATTTCTTTGCCTATTGTATATGAAAATACTTTGTTATTTTTTGTGAGAACGAAATTAATTAATGTAATCTTTAAATCACAACGAAGGATTTCCTATGATATATAAAAATTTTAAAGGAAGCGACGGTACGGTATCCGCTTTCTTTGCGGTCAATGTGTTCCGAGCCGCACGACGTAAAAATCGAAGTGACCGTATTAAATTCAAAAGACAAAAACAAACTTTTTGTCAGTCAATTTTGGAAACATACATATTTATAACTCCTTAATAGACTTCGTTAACTAGAAGTCCGTCTGATATAACAGTTTTTTTTATTACTAAGAGATTCATTAAGATGCTTCAAACAAATCTTTTAAGCATTACGACTAAGCTGTTGTTTGTCGTAGGTATGGTTTACAACAATAGAATTGGAACTCATGATCACGTGATCTGACGTCCGGACTCACCCCGCCATACATTAGTTTTTCTTAGGGTATTTATAATGATAAAAAGTTTTTAATATATGTAGTTTAATTATCATTCGACACAATAACATGCGTTTACATTCAATAACTCATCTCGTTCAATTACACAAGTCATTTAATTACATTTTTTTTGTTCTCACGTAACGATCGTCCAGTTTAAACCAATAAACACAATTAGTGTGCGACTTCTGGATGCCACTATATTCTCTCGTGCAATAAAATTATCTCATAATTAATCTACATCTTGACGTTTTAATTTCCTTTCGCGCTAGACCTGCCTTTATTATAATACGACAGTCGTAATAACACACACCTTTGCATTCGCTTCCCTGTAAGAGCGTCGCGTCGACCCTAACCGATTAAAGACAGTAACGGGTCACACACACGTCTGTATTATACGTATATATGTTTATACGAGCTTTCTATGTGTGAGTAGAGTCTTCTTGATCATCAAACAATTTTAAGGATAGACTTTAATTTTGTATACCTAATGTGATTGAAAGAAGTTCTTCAGCTACTCTATTTGCGAACGTGTGTGGTAGAATTCAATGGAAATGAGAAATCATAACAAACCTATCTAAATAATTTGATAAGACTGTAATCTCAGACTGATTTAAACAGACAATTTAATGAAACTGATTGAAACTGATGAAACACTTAATTAAATATATAAAAACATAAAAATATGACATCGCCAGCTAGTGACGTGTAAATTTCTCATTTCCATTGAATTTGACTATATACAGAATGTGTGTGTCGGTTTATGTGTGCGTGGTGCGCACGCGTCGCCCGTGTTGTACCGCCAGCGTGACGTGTGCGCTGTTCCGGAGCGTGCGCGCATGCGCCGCGCACAACCAACCGCCTTTTTGGTCATTATATTATTCTAAATAGAAATTTTAAGAAAATACACTTTGTAATATTACTAAAATCATTCTGAAACGATTTGAAGTCGGACCTTTTGTTTTAATATCGAAGCACGTGTTCACAACGTGGAGTGTAGCTCATATGAACGTGACATATAACTTATTAAAGCTAAAATCCCTTCAGTGTTTTCCTTTTATTACCTAATAAGTAAGATCTCATATTAGTACTTAAAGATATCAGAAAATACAGTACGTAGACTTAATATTTACTCGACACAAAAGCTTCATAAGGTCCATAGCTGTCTAGTAACAAGTGTATTTCAATTAATTTGCAAAATTGTTTAAAATGGCCGGCACCCAAACAATTTATATATCAGCAGACACGCGACGTAAGTTAAGCAACCTGTCCGCGCAATTAATCTATTACAACTCACTAATCCATTGTGATATTTCGTAACACACGAGCGCGCACCGAGACGACCTATAAACCAGCATTCCACCTGCCTAGCTCCTATTGTTGCACAACTTGAAGATATCGCGATACAACGACTGTTGCGATCTTTTATTTTACATAATAGATTTGTTAATAATATACGCATGCATAATTTATATGCACTTTATGTGTTACATAATTGTATATACATGAAGTATTTTTATATAACGAACTGCATGGTTGAGTTGCCTAATACTTAACAATAAAAACATGTCTAGGGGCTCGGTAGTGCCCCCGTCAGGGAGTTCTATAATCAAACTAATATTAAATGGAAAAGTTTACATGAATATTCGTAGGCATGTATCTCCAGAACGGCTGAACTGATTTCAGTTTCATTTCGTATATCGCAGATATAGAATACGTCTGGAAGAACATATAGGCGACTATGACAATAAGGTTTTTTTTTTGATTTCGCGCGGACGGAGTCGCGGGCGACAGTTAGTGTTTCATACAAAATCTTCCTTGTTGTATGAATTGGAAAAGTTTTAGTGTGTGGATGTATGTATGTGTTTGAAAGGTAACTTTAAAACGACTGTACTGATGGACAAAATTAGGTAGAGAGAAAGATTATTGTTTGGGATACCGTATAGGGTTATTGCTATGGTTTTTTTTTTAAATTTATTATTTGAATATTAATTGTTGTTACACAGCAAATAGCCCGGAGTAATTAAACAAGTGATAGTGATGATAAAAATATATAATAGCATTATAAATTATTCGATACAAAAACACTTTTTTTTTCAGCTTGTTAATTAATGTGGAATGTTAGTGTTGGTGAGGAATTAGATGAATATTCATAAGTTTTTATATTATTTGTAATTTATTGGAAGGTCGATGTTCAACCAACCTTTGAAGCTTTTAAAGTTTGTCGTTTGAAAAAATACGCCGAGCTTTCATTATAACTGTACAGTATAATACAAATGTATAACACTGGAAACCGTACTATCTAGTTTTTTTTTTTTTTAAATTAAATTATTACCATTTCTGGACATTCCTGACCATTCCTGGTAAGCTTGTATTAAGATATTGTCAACGATTATAGTCGAATGGCGGGATTCGAACCTACGACCGCTATATCGGTAGTCCGTACCCATAACCATTAGGCCATCGGCGCTTCCAGTTGTAATCCAATTCTCGATGGTGCAGTTAGAGCGTTGTACTGAAATATTGTGAACAGGGCTTTATTCCTATTGTATTGTAATTGTAGTATCAATAATTTCTACAATTTTTTTTAATAATCAAAGCTTGTACAGACTCGTGGTCTGTCCTCTTTTTTGCTCCGTATGTTTTATATATTCAGTTCCGAGTTCCTTAATTGAATATATCTATATATATATATATATATCTATTTACAGAACTGTATATACCTATACATGAGTACTTAATTTGTCCCGAAGAGGCGGCAATGCCACAAGGCTATTGGAGAAATTTCTACAATTTTAACTAACCGTTTATTTTAACTGTCGTGTTTTAAAGATGAGAAGATACCTGTGTTTTATTTTTGTGCAGGTGTTTCAGTAGTGGAAACAGGGGTTAACAATTTTTTCGAGAATTGTTTTTAATCAATTTATTTATAAAGTATTTTGGCCGTCACCATTCCAAGAATTAATTATTATATTAAGTACTTCTTGGATATTATTTAAAATTGTATAAAAATATGTTATTTGCTTTTTTTTCACGGAGCAAAAAAGGGAATTTCTTTAACCGTTCTGTTTTTTTTTTAATTTCCTTTTTAACATTGGCAAAAACTTGTTTAATCGTTTAAGATGATAATGGAAACTTTTAACTTTGACTTGATCTTAGATGGAATTAAAAGATATAACAATGGACTTAAATCCCTTGCAAGTCTTATTATTGCGCGCGCGCAGCGTGACGGAAGGGTTGCTTCTAGCCCTTGACATTGCATCTACAAGTCTAGAAACGTACGAATTTAAACTTTACTGCAATGGAATAAGGTACAATGTAGAATAATAATAGATAATTTTGTCTGAATGTATGAAATCCTTATATATAACAACTGTATTGTAAAAACTGTTTTAACTGTATTGATATAAAGCTCACTATCGTTAGATGTATATTTGAGACAGTTCTTAATAGTTATGCTTGAAGGAGCAGTGGATAGTAAACCGCGGGTTTATTGTTGAAATATTTTATGGTTCTTGATGAGGGATATCTTATATTAGAAGGATGTATGTCTTTAACTTGGGTTATTCAATTTTATCTTTGAATAACGACCATAGGAAAATTTGTGTATTTATTTTAAACAACTCAGAAGTGGTTATTTCAATAAAAAAAAATTACAATACGCGACTGCTTAAGTATCTATAGGTGATTTTGATTGCGCAATTAGATTACAATATTAAAATTTAATCATAACTTTTAATGAAGCATTTTGAAGCGCCAATAGCCTAATGGTTACAGGTACCAACTACCGATTTACCGGTCCTGGGTTCGAATGCTGCCATTCTATTATTGTCGTGTACCACATCCTAACACAAGCTTTTTTAAGCTTACCAGGAACGGTCACAAGAAATATCAGGAAATTAACAAACGCCTACTAATATTTTGCAAAAAAAAATGTCATTTGAGTTTATTAACAATTTAAATTATCACTCTTACGTCTCCACATCACTAAGTAGTTTTGATACCAAGAAGGTTGTATTCGGTGACAATCTATGCGTGACGGGTGCTACATCAAATGCAGATTTCGACACATAAATCCAACGGACATCTGGCATTATCAACTTTCAATCTTTGTCACCTGTTAGTTCTGTTAGGTAATGCTACTTAATGTTGACGAGCGAGAATCCAAATGGCGTGACTGCGGCCGGACCAGCTGGATAACATGTTTGTTTATTTTTTGTTTGTTTTATATATATATCGATTTAAAAATATCAAACATGTACGTATGAGAAATGAATTTCTAATAAATTGATCTAACCTGTTAATCAGGCTAAAAATTCGCAACTGCATCAAACCAGTACGACTTAGGGTCGTTCAAGAAGGGAGCGTACTTCTTTCTCAAAGGCAACCTATCGGTTCCTTTGGTAATGTATGACGTTTGCCTCTTCTCTTATAAAAAAAAAACTAATGTATAGACAATACACGGAATGCTTCAAAAACTTTACGTATGTAATGAAATTTGAGATTTTGAAATATTTTAATAAGACATATTTCGACAGTATTTGAAACTATGCCACTTGTTTACCGGAGATAATAGTCACGCTTGAAGTCATTGCAGTTAAATTAAGAAAACGAAAAAAATGATATAAATGTACGGCAAGTGGGGGACGCGGTGTAACGGCGACTGTTATTTCTAATTATTATATTCGGCGGCAGGTGGAGCCATCAGAGCGGGAGAATTTATGTGTTCATTAACGAGCCGCGCTGTTTAGGGGATCTAGGATACGTGCAATGCAATGTTTACAACTGACAATATATATTTTACGATAAACAAGACATTCTCGTCTCTTCCCACTCAATATTCATTAGTGCACCTTCTCTTTCTCTCATCTTCTCGCATATCTTTTTTTCCATCCTACTAACTTACCTTTTTTCTTTATTAGTTCGATGGAAAAGAGAGTACACTGAGGTGCAAAATAATGAGGATATGTATGCATAGAATTATAGACACTTTTATATGTCGAAAATCTAAAAATTTGAAGACGTTTGCAATGCTAGTATATTCTATAAGACACTTAAACGCTTTATTTCTTTTTATAAAACAAAACACTGTTTTTGTTACTGATCTCCGGGTGGAAGAATACCATATTCAAATGCCCTATAAAATTAACATAACTTCCGAAGAACTTACGTCATAAATCCACAAACCTATGGACCTTGACCGGCCCTGGCGATCTGCATTAAGTGTTCTGGCATCTAATAAGGGTCGAACTTCCGGTGGTCTTCGACACGCGCGGTCGATTGTTACCCGAGTACTCAGATCTCGTCCCCTTATACTATTAAAATAATACATTCTCACTCTTGATTTGAGCAAAAGGAAATGTTTTGAATGATAAATTTTAACTCAAATAATTAACATTTTTTGTTTACAATTGATTGAATTTTATTAGGTAAGAATAAAAGCTTAAATACTTTTCCGACCACGTTACTGGCTGTTACGAAAAAAAAAATTAAACGTGGAAGATAATTCATTTAAATATAGAACACACGCGTGTCATGACTTAGCATCTGTCGTAACATAAATATCAATCTATCGATTATTATTAATTGATTGATACCATATTATATACGACTCTTAGACCGATCACCACTCACTCATTGCGACTTGAAAAGAAAAAATGTTGCGAAGCATTTTTATTTTTGTAGTCCAATTATCTATATGTTAATAGTTTGTGCACATGTTCAAACTGTCAACTAGACTTTTAAATAGATAGTTCTAATTTTTCTCGTTTACAATTGAATATTAAATTTTACATTTGTACCTGCGTATCGACCACACGTCACCCACTGCTGGCCTTCCCCAAGATCGCCACAACGATCGGTCCTCTGCCACCCTCATCCAGGTACTTGAGCAAAATTGACCAGATCATCGGTCCATCTTGCGGGACGCCTCCTCATGCATCGACCTGTCCGTGGCCGCCATTCAAGGAGCCCCTGGCGGCCAGGGAGCCTCTCAAGGACAAGGAGATCCA
>JAODUI010000003.1:4010043-4055436 GCA_027563995.1 Papilio gigon
GATGATGGATAAATAACTTAAAACTTTCGTAGTTTTTACTAATATAATGTTCGTAAGAAACGGGATTCTTACCATGATTAGCCTCTTTGAGCTCCCGATATTTCGGCACAAGCATGCGACATGGTCACGGGTTGACTGAAGATTCTGTGGTAGTACGAAAAATGTTACAAGTTGCTGTATCGGTCTACCGTCTTCCTAATTCTGCCACCACTACTATTGTTCGAGTTCTCACTGCATGATAAGTCTACCCATAGTTTCGGGTTCAGTTCTCGACAATACACACTCACTTTGTCCACATTTTTTCGCGCACTTGAAGTTGGCTGCTGTCCCGTTTTACTATACTTATTCCACTACTGTCGTGGATCATAGCCTAACGCAAACTCTTTCAAGCTTAGCAGGAATGGTCTCAAGGAATATTAGTAAATTAACCAAAATTTACTAATATTTTTTTTACTCAAAAAAAACTTAGCAAATTTTCGTATTTTCGTCTAAGTTTTGTGTTCCAGATTTGATATCTATACTTCAAATATCTATGGATTATGTCTACAGACAAGGTGAACATTCAAACGTTTGCATGTAGACTTTTAGGAAGCGAACAGGAACTTCCTATGTTTGCGTTCCTCTTTAAAATCAATATACTAAAACTCTAAACAAACACGTGTAGGATAACATTAATACTTATAAATTTAATTGTCTCTGAAGTGTATTAAGTTACAGAACAATTAACTAAGTAATTATAATAACAACTTGACATATCATAAATACTGTTCATACAAGAACAGTTGAGCACGTTACGTGTATTAACAGAAATGACATAAGTGCTAACATGAAAATAAGAAAACTCGAGAACATAAAATATAATTACCTTTAATTGATACATTAATAAAATCAAACATTCCTCACAGTAGAACGGAGCTAAATTATGAAAATTTTTGTGAGACATTTCACTATACTACTTATAAAAACGTCTTAACTTACTGTCGGTACCGACTAGTTTCGAACCCATCGTGGGCTCTTCTTCAACGTCAATAGTTTAGTACTAACAATTTTTATAGTTATAATATTATACATTTATTGTCGATTCATACTACCAACCCCACTCACCCTGAAGAAGGGTCCTCCAATGGGCTCAAAACTATTCGGTACCGGCACCTATTTGCACGTCAGTTAAGACGATCTTATAAGTAGTATAGAACGGAGAGCTATTATTATTATATATTTTAATATATAATATTATGTAGATATCCGATATAGATATGTATATTGAATAAAAATATTAGCTACGACAACAATCGAATGGCGGGATATGATCCCACGACCGCTAGGTCGGTTGTGTGCCCTTAATCATTAGGCTATTGGCGCTTCAAAATTGTTTAGTTAAAATATTACTTGTTTAGTTTTAATTAATAGAACGTACAAGCGATAGTATTAAATACTTGTAATACAGCATGTTCGAGTAATGGTTAGTAATAGGATGTACACGATGTTCAGTAGCGACTAATTTATACCGGTAATGTAACAAGGCTATTAAAACTCTTAATTATTTAAAACATTATTAACTGATTACATTTATTGCTCACTACTTATGTCCAACATGTATACCAGTTTGTTTATTCTAATATGGTGGTCAGTAGAGAAATTTATTGCTTGTATTATAAATGCAAAAGTATGGATGGATGAGTTTGTTATCACGTAACTCCAAAACAATTGAACAAATCTGGATGGAATTAGGTATATACATAGTTGACAAACTTCAATAGAACATAGCCTATTTTTAACTGACTTCAAACTGGATGACATTATCAATTCGTCTGTATATTTTTTAATTTCTTGTAAACAATCTGGAGCGACATCTAGTAATTGTATTTTTAAACGATGATATTTATTTACAATATTAGTACAGATATAAATTATGTATATAATAATTTAAAAAAAAGAATAAACATTGACTGAACGAATTCGTTTAACACCTAAGTTATTCAAAGTTCCGTAATTTATTGTATTTATAAATAAAAAGATAAATAATATTTGACTGTCCGGCGCCAGAGTATTTTTTCTATACTATTTTTATTGGCGAAGAATAAGTGGTTATCAATTGATTTTTGTCATGATATACAACCGGATATATTCTGGTTTCACATATAGAAATTATCATATAATTGTCGAATCAATAAAGCGTTTATATTTTACCTTTTGTAGCAGGTTTTTAAATGATTGTTTATAAGAGAATGCGGATTCACGCTGACGACATTGTAGCCAGATATTAAAACAAATTGTCCACGAGACGGGTTCCATCGATTGTTTCAAACGCTATAAAATATTATTACAGTTAACTATTAAAAGATGAAAATATTTGATTGTTCGTTTATTCTAGGTTAATATAAAATGAACAATTGAAGCTCTTATATTGGCAAAGAAAACTAACTTTTATGTTAGCATGTCTCCGAGCAAAACTGTGGGTGATCACTACAGTAAGTATTAAGATTCAGTAATCCTAGCCTTTATTGTTAATCAAATATTTATAAGTTAATAAATTGATACAAAAAGTTAACAGTCTATAATCGAATACAGTTTTTGTTCCAAAGTCATTTGATTACGAGTAATAAATCGTTGAGGTCATTGACACAACTTGATCTTAATAAAAATACTACTGTCATAAACAAACAATGGATTATCTTAACGAAATAATTACTAAATTCTGCCTTAAGTAATATAGATATTAGATAACACAATAAAATTCCAAGTCTATAATTATCATGTATATATCAAAGCCTTCTAACGGCTATTAATTCTGGTCAAGATACTCGTGTGTAATTAAAATTATGACCCAGTGCCACAATTTGGTTAGCTTACACCGCGCCGGGGTGATCAAGCTACGATCTTTATTGTGTCTGTTCATCTCCAGTTATTTAGTAAATTCCTATAAAATTATGATATTTTTTAATTAAAAAAATTATTCTGCTATACATCAAAGACCGTAACTCACGACTGACTACCACATGGTAACAGGTCCTCGAATAAACTCATTATGAATAAAGTAATTTAAATTAAAATAATGTAACAATATAACTGACCTACCAACACTCCACTTTAACGCCCGGCGAACTGATAATGATCAAAATGGCGCCCAAAGCGTCACCACGTGTCACCGAAGTGAACGAGCGCATTAAAATGAAACGGCTCAAAGGTAATGGACATAAATTAAATAGTCATCCATGTCAGTCAAGGCAAAGGACTTAAAGAAACGCGCCTTGACGGAAGCCAGGTAGTTAAGATTCGAAACAAAAATATGAGATAACGACAGTTAAGATGTTAAATTTTATTAGTAACAAACAAAGTGGACCTAATTTACGTTCGCTTGGCTGCGAGATAGCAGCGGCGGCGGCTTTATTGATGACGCCCATTCAAAACTGTCGGATTTAAGTATTACATTGCCTTCGCAAAAATCCAAGGAAAAATTTAACGAAATTATTTATTTTATGATCATTTTGCACGGCCATTCATAATTGTTATCGCGCAAGAATCATCAAGATTTAAATTAATTTGATTTTTGTCTGTCCTGGTCTGGTCTCTTGTTTTCTTTGAAGTAAGCAACTCTATCATAACGAGTACTGCTGTCAAGCTAGTGCTTTAAGCTCAAATGACATTCAAATAAATTAACAGTTTCCCTGAATGCGGTTCCTAAGTCTTAATTACAAATTGTAAAGAATTACTAAACGTCATTTCATTGATATAACAAACGATACTTTTATGATAGCAAAACGCTTCGAATCGTGGACACACAACAAATAGGTTTACTTAGAAACATATATTGTAAAAGCCAACTATAAAAATGGTGTGCATTATTCTTCGAAGCGTTTTATCTTTAACAATGGAAGATCAAAGTCGAATAAATAGCTACCCATTTCTATACGAACACTAAAACAGCACAACACATCGGTTAGGAGTAAATTACTCAAGCTCAGTGCGCGGAGGCAGACAATGAAGCGATAAACGCGAGTACCGTAGTCGTAGTGTAGGAAAGCTACCGTGTATCGACAACAGATAAATCAAAAGACATAGAATGTTACCGACGCGTCCGCAGTACTTCGGAAATATATCGAGGAACGTTACGCGCTGAACATCAGTGCATAAGTCAGTTTTCTGTTACATAAAGCACGAAAGTTCGTGGAAGTGGAACGCGGCCGTGGCAACTTTGTGTACCTGCCGCTGCCACATCTCCGTCTTGATTTATTCGTAGGTGCCGGTGAATTACGATGGCGCACCTTCACTATCCAATCGTTATCTTTCGCACCCGAAAACTATTTGACATCCTTCGTTCGATCTCAATAAAAACACTAAAAAAGTTTGGCGACGTTGTTTTGAAATCGCAATACGTTATCTGCGGTAGTAGAATAATTAATCATAGCTGTACCGGAAGGATATAATATTTATTATAAATTTATTTTTCACCTGTAGTAAACAAGACTGACGGGAAAACCACGCAGATAAAAATAAATTAATGATGTAGTGTTTGTAGGTTCCCTACAATGTCTGTAATCCAATCTACAAGTGAAGACTTAAGTAGATCTCCTGTTTGTCATTAATTGTAAAATTATGTTATAACAACTCGAGACAATTGTCTCAATATATGGAACAAAAATTCTTCCACGATGTATTTCGTAAGCGCAATCTTAACTGCATCGGGACAAGTAGAGAAGAAATCAACTTTATTGCGCATTAAATTAAAAAAAATATATTTCAACAAATAACCCGTTGGATTATATCTTATAACATTTATCTTCGTTTCACAAAATCAGAGCAAAATAAAAGTATAAAACTCAATGTTTACAACACTGTTGATGACAATACTAAATAAGGCTTATTCTTATATGACTTATTTACGAATTCTATGACATTATTTTTGCAATAACCATCAACCATACATATTCTGTATATCAGAGTTTCTCAAACATTTCTACTGTCATCCATAACACTGTCATCTCACGTGGCGTCCAAGCCGGCGCGTTAAAGTCTCGCCGTCAATATCTGGCATCGGGCACCCAATCTCTACCCGAGATATCATCACCCACGTGCGCAGTTCACATAACCATACGTGACTACACCGCCGTAATTAGACTTGTTCTCATGACGGTTCACTGCTTCTCAGCAATATGGAGCAGCCAAAACACAAATTTTAAAACAGGAAAAATGAATCAAACATTAATGCACATATATTTTATTTATATTTATCCAAAAAGTTAATTCAACGAGCATTTAATATTCACATACGGGATCGGTATCTTGCAGTACGGAGTGATTTAGTGGTCACTAAGGAATTATATAAGAAAGTAATTGTTTAAGTAGAAACAATCTACTTAATAAAAGGTGATGGTCGTTGATTTTAGGTTATGTCTGTAATAACAAAATATACATTGAGGTATTTTATTTTGTGTAAAAAAGAATTGATTTACAAGCTAAATAAACTTAGTAATCATATTTAAAATCGTATGACCTGTCTGATTTATCCATACTTGAACTATCGGATGTGTATTTTTTCCTTTTGTGCCTTTTCTTTTTCGGATTTTGTGTTGAGTTGATTTTTTCATGATTTCTCTTGTGATTAAATTCTGCTGTTTCCCCTTTCTTTTCTTTAATAATCCCTTCGTCATCTCCTTGCTGTTTGATTGGCTTTACAATGGTATCACAACCTTCATCGGGCGGCGGCGGAGTTTTCCCGAGCAAATCCGCGATATAGTTATCTCTTTCTATATGATAACCTCGAGCTAATTCAAAACCTGTAAAAATAAAACATTCAAATGCGTCGTTCATCTATTAATTATCTATTTAAAAACGAATATACCATTAAAACAGTTATTTCTAATGCCAAACCGTTGTTTTACATTTTTGTACTAAGCAAGCGACTTACGTCTGATGGCTTCTGCGGCCGGCACTCCGAGACGGTCCCTCATGTATCGACACACCATGTACCCCGTCCGGTTCAGGCCGTGCGTGCAGTGGACGCCGACCAAGCACTCTGCAGACAAAGAATACTAACATAATGACTATTTTCCGACTTTAATCCATATCTGACACGTCACAATAAGTCTGATCTCAGTACAGACTTGAACACCAAGGGTCGTCTAACCGCTTTCGAGAGTGTTTTTAAAAACAAAAGAATAAATTTGAAATTGTGGCTCTGATAGATATCTGTGCTTAAATATTTTAGTAGTTATTTAAATGATTTACAAATAAACTGTAGTCACACTAGGATTAACAGTTCCAAGATAAACTTAACATAAAGCACTAGCCGATAACATCTCGTGTAATATACTATCATATTTTTGCTCCCACGTAACGTCAACAACAAGAATAAAGAGAGCAAACGATCGATCGACTAAACGGTCCGCGAAAAATAAACCAAAAACTCGTTGTTTGTGTCTTCGAAATCGCACCGCAAACATCGGGGGTCGTTGACTGCAACCCCTTACACCCCAGGCCGGGCTGCACCGCGACAGGGTGGGGGGAGAAAGGAAATAGCGCCCCGTGGTTTAACACTTCCTCATGAAGACCTTTGAAGTAGTACGAAACAACCGCGACAACGGACAAGCTAACCTCTAATGAATATAGAACATGAATATTCAACTGTTTTAATGAATTGAATAGAATATGGCTCATTATTAACAGCAATATCTTATCACATTTTTTTTGTCAATATGTAAACTAAAACTATTTGCGACTTTATAAATACGATATTCCCACGAGGTACCTGCGTACAAACAGCAATACATTTGCGTTTACACATGCAGATTTATGCCGACTCCGAGTGCGGCCTGGAGATTTTCATTTGCAACAATCCATCAAGACGTTCTGGGTGGCTTTACCTCCCCGCAAACTTAATTAGCGAGTCCGCTTTCAATTACACGAGCAAACAATATGATAACTTCACTTGGAGCGTTGAACTTTCGGATTTTTTTTAAAGTTTACGCTAACGTCAGTTTGACCAAAGAAATAAGCTAAACTTTTTAAGAGGTGGTTTATTGCCGTTACATTTTATTAGTCGTTGCTAAAAAATCTATACAGCATCTGTAAGATTATCATTAGTACACATTTAAACCCAATTAAATTCCAAAACTAAACGTCTATCTGCGTGTTCCAATTATAGTAATGTCGCGTGATGTAATACTTATCTTTTTGTGTCATCATTTTAAAATAATAAAAAAATCAAATTGAGCAAAACTGCAACAAGGGAGATAATACACAACAAATGCTATTTTTACGCTAGTTAAGATATCATGTAGGCGAACGCGTGAGGTTGATCCTAATCTTGTGATTACGATGTAATAGGGCCGAGCGTAGGTGTATCGATATCCCTACACCGATCACAATGTATCGATTGTTGACAATTGATCAGCGACATCGAGTCGCACATCTTACTACATTGATAACATCGATAACGTCCAATCAATAAACTGATTCAAAATTAAACAAACTTAACAATTCGCCTACTGGGGTTGAGAAATTGAAATACATAGATATGACGTCTTGTTTGTTATTTCAAAATATTATTCTATCCTTATATCGTCAACGCGTTACGATGTTTATCGAAGTAAGTGATTTGTAGAAACCGAATTTCAAAGAAAACATCTTCAGTTAAGGAAAATAGAATCGGATAGTGAACTGTATTATGATTTTTGCTTCGGAATGTTTCCGTTTCTATAAAATTATATTTATATTTGACTTTATTGCATCACAACAGTAACCGACACTATCCTAACTCCTAACTCTGGCTAGAAAGTTCTTAGAGCCGAAAACCGTAGGCACAATAAACAAAGATTGGGACATTAATAAAATAAAAGAAAGTCAAGACTACTCAATTCTTCTACTTCTCTCAGAATCTAGTATTTACGTTCGTAGAGTCTAAAAGAAAATTGTTAACTGTTAATATCTAAGAGCAATCCTTAGGTAAGAAAGTCTACTAGTTTTAGGCCTATTTAACAACTTTCGTGACTGTTACGACTCTCTGTAGGGACTTTGATTGACTATTTTGATTTAGATTGGTTAGATACTAAAATCATAAAAAAGCAAATAATGATTACATAAATAAAAACTTTTACGAAAACGAGTAATTTATATCGTAGTAAAATATATTACATAGGAACGAGCGATGGACGATAATGCGAGTACGTGCCGCAGTCCCGCAGTGGGCCCGCACTCGCCCCGCGCTGGGCTCGTGTTACCGCATTCTGTTAGCGCCACGCGTGGGCCGATACAGATTTTGACTGATTGCCTGTTTAAAAATTACCGTCGCAACCCATCTTGTTTTACTCCGCTGATGGTAATTTGAAACTAGAAATTGTTTTCTATTCGTCCAATTCAATTTCAAAACTGATTACAGATGCGGTATAATAAAATTAATTAACATAGGACCAACAAAAGAATGTACGTTTCACAAAGACTTTTAATCTTACGACTGGACATTTACCAAATGATAAAACTAACTGTTCTATAATCGAAATTTTAAAGTCACAAATAAAGTAATTTATTGAAGTATAAATTGCACACCGCTATCTCCTCAGACGTGGCGCCTCATTCAGCTATATTTGTTGCAGTATTGCTGTCAGTGCAGAAGACCAACTTTGTCTTCAGTTACTAAGGAAGCTATATTTTTAACTTGGAAGTCAACAAACTTATCGACCAAATTTAATGCGAGTTTATTTCAGTGTGACGTCAATGAGATATTTTCAAATGAAAATAGCGGAGTTTTGTATCATCGAATGTGACTCAAACGTTGCGATACTTACGGACGGTTGTAAATGGAACGTGGGAACGCGCCTGGGACGCGATAAAAGTCTCTAAAATAAAACGTTACACGACAGCTCAACAAAACAAATATTTGACAAACAGTGTCCATAAAATTTATATTGGCTCGTATTACAGCATCATCGGTAAAGTGGCAAGTCATCTGTCCGTAACGGGACTGTAGTTCATTTGTCATTCTCGCAATGCCGAGTGTGACAACCTCCGCTGGCTGCGTCAAATATCTTCAGTTCTAAAATATTTCATGACTTTACTGCTTCTGGCAATAATAAACGTAATTTGAGCGCATTACATCTAAGGTCGTAGTATGCATTGTTTGATGCATTATGATGTTGGTAGAACGACTTAATAAATACAAAAGGGGTCGGGCGCATACATGAAGTCAAACTTCAAAGACCACCCTTGGCGGTACAAACGGTAGCTAGTGTCGGACCGCGGCCGCGCGTGCGATATCGAGTAAATCAGGACGCGGGTGCGATTCTCAGCGCGATTATAAGTGAAATATGAATATCGTCGCATTACAGCGGCGCGGTACGGCACACGCACTCACACTCACGCCACACACAAAATAAGATGTGACTCAAGCAAAGTTTTACTAATACTAAAATTAATAATATTAGTATGATCTGGCATTCAACTTTTATAGCTTTACACATTGAAAAATAAGCGTAAATAATTTTAATGTTAATTTAGTTTTAGAACAATAGTGACGTTAGTTAATGAAACGGATTGTGCCCGTTTTGTACCGCCGGCGCTAGGCCCGGGGAAGCAGTCGCGCGTAATATACATCTCACTCAATCTACTCCACGACACCGATAACCGGCCGTTAGCGAGGAAAGCGCCGACAGTACCAGTATGCTCACGATTAATTGAAAACTACCCACGTAATCTAATAAAAGCTCGTTCCGTCGGTCAAGACAAACAAGGGCGACCAATCGTAATTAGAACTTAATGAACATTCGGAATATTGAGTTCGGCACCGTGAGAAGTCAGACGATAACTTCGATTTGTGTCAATGTAATTAAAAGTGTAGCTGCCGATAAAATCCGACGTGCGGCCCGAACCGTTTTGATCGCTACGACTTACTAAAGTCCAGTGTCACTAGACCTCCCCTGCACGTCCCTGCGTTCTCAAACTGAAGTGATTGATTCGATTCGGCTGGACAAGCGGGGTCAATACGCGTTAGCGGGCGGTTCATTTCTCGTTAGAAATGAAAAATCTTTAATTGAAATAGTATGTTGTGTGCACTGACAGTGATAAGACATCAACATCGACCCGTTGACGCGCCGACACAAGCTGTTGACGCTGCGAATTGTGACGTAATTGAACATATGGACGTCAATATACATTTAGTCGATACACTTCATATGTTGGTCGAAAAGAATTCCATTAATATCTCAGTCGCAGTTCAGTTCACGTTACAATGACGCTTATTACCTAAGAAAGGATAAATCGTTGAATGTATTTAAAGGAATTCTAAAATTACGTTTAAATTTAAAATGTCAAATAGTAAATATGATTTATATTATTTGTTATGTGATTGTGCGTATTTATACTGTCAAACATTTAGACGTTAAGTGACCATAAATACAATACTCACGATATTTTAATGGCGATCTCGTAAAGGAATACAATTAGGCAATGAGTACGCATTAACACCTCGACCGCAGGCGTCTTACCCACGCTTCACGAATATAGTAACATGGGATTTACGTTAACACATTGTACTAACTATAATTCAGTATTAGGCACTCATAAGATACAAAGCGGAAAAAGTTGTTTTTATATAAGGGAATATTACATTTATCTCTCCACTAGCACTTAAAAATAATTACCTAAAAATCATTACAACTCGGAAGACATGTAGCTCTTCACTATTACAAGAAAATCAAAATGAAGCCAGGATGAGTTAACAATGAGTCTCTATAGTTACATTGTCATCACCTTTCTTCTATATATTTTAGGTTATCACTTCGATGACAACTCGTTCGCAACTATTTGTTTATCCATCCAACAACAATGGCGGAACGTCCTGAACCATCTCATCAAACAAAAATAAAACACAAAAGAGTAAAACTTACTATTGTTCTCTTCGAGAAATCCATCCAGAGCATTCATAAATCTGCAAACAAAACAAACATACGTAAGTTATTAAGCTAATTTCAATATAATTTAAACCATGCATTTATTAGTTGCTGTTTTTCTGGTTTGGCAATGGCATCGTATCTATTTTCATTTAGTCGTATGCATTTAACAGCTGATTGCTGTGAATATAAGAAATGATAATGCTAAAACAACTAAGAGATAATGTACAAATGTAATGTGTAGTATCAGACAGTAAAAATGAGCTATTAGCATTGTAATGTTATTGCATTCCGGTCTCCGACAACAGTCTCGCAGCCAATACAAGCTATAAAAACATCGGCAGCGATGTAAAATGATACGTCACAGTTATTCCGCCGTAACATTTAATTGAATTTCACAAAAATATAAAAATCCCAAGTTCGCCTGTCACGAACCGAATGAAATATTATCATGTATCGAACGCAGCGTGTCGTCGTGCCTTAATCGATTTTTTTACACCTAGAACCGCATGATCTGTGGGCGTATCGATATTACGAGGCATTTCTGCCGACGGCCGCTGGCACCGGACTTGGTGAAATATGTTTGTTTTCGTCATAAGTCATAACTACCGCAATACAAGATTCGCCCGCCGGTGGCGCCGACATCCCTACAATCACATTTTTGGGATACTTTCAAATCCCAACAAGGGTGGTCCGAAGCGTTTATTTTATTTTTAGCTTCTGTTCAAATTCCAATTTGACTAATTTTTGTTAAAAAATTTAATGTTAACTAAGACACAATACTGCGATTGTGATCCCAACAAACTAAAATTTAACAATCGTGTTTATGTTACTACAAATTAAAAAAATTACATCAAAGACAAAAAGTATGTTGAAACGGCTCGTTAATCAAATCTAAAATTGTCCGTGAAACCGTAAATTAAACGAATATAAGAGCTCCAGCAAACATCACCTTCGAATAGTTCATAAAAATTCAAATCTTCACTCCTATAAGATTTACAATGCGAAACTATCCGCGACGATGGCGCCACTGAGTCAACAATTTAATTATGCATTAAGTCACGATTGAACTAACTTCAAATACCTATTGCTTAAGGCTCCTACACACCCGCCGATGTTAGAACAAAATTAACATTTTAACAACATTAATATTTTACAACAACTTTATGTTCAGACTTTTTGATACCACATAAATTTCGTAATTCAGAATGGATTTTTATTATCTATTCACAAATTTTACACTAACATGACATAACATCTGAAAAAGTGCTCGGGACATGAAACTTAACACTAAGAGTTTTTAGTTTTGTTACAAAGACGTTCAGAGTTTTTTTTTGTCATACTCATTGTAAAATATGGATAAACGTAAAGCTGCCTACATCGCTGTTATAGAGAAACTTCAAACTAACATACGAGGGATTAAACTCGATGAATCTGATAGAAACTCCTCATACCTTTATAAGATTAACACCGACAATGTATAATTCAATATTGTCATCAAATTAACCTGACTTTACGCCATACCTTACGATCCATACAAAGATTCCATAAGTATCCGAGAGGTAGCGTGACTGTAACCACTTGAATTATCACATTACTGAATATAAAAATGTTTTATCGACAAAATGTTTTACGGCTCTCGTTGAAGTCCACGCAAGGAAGTCCGTGGATTAATTAGAGGACGATTCCACAAGAGTTCATATCTTTTAGATTATTACCAACGATACCATCTATTTTAAATGACAGATTAATTTTGATAGTTTATAGTTGGCTGGCCGTTCGAATGTAATTGCTCTGTGGCCGATACACTAGACGCACTGATCTAAAAGATTGTTGCTTTTTAATACATTTTACATCGGAATCCTGCTTAATACTAGGACGGTATCTGAGACTTAAATGTTAATTACCATTCCATGATTGTTCTAATTGAATCAAAGTACAAATGTAAAAAACGCTTCCGAAGCAGTTGTTAAACGCTTGACCAGACTAAACTGAAATCAATCTACGTATCCTAGTGCGATGTACAAATGTATTTTTCGGTTTTCGAATACCAAGAAACATCGTAATTGAAACCTAGACATATTATCGTAGAAATTCATAGAGACGTGTGAAGTCAATCAAACTGCACTGGGCCAGGTTGTGTATGGCCTACACTTAGTGAGGTCATAATACAAAAGCTAACGAAATTAAAAAAAATATATTGTGAGGTGGGAAATACATTATTTTTAATACTTGCATTCTGAACTTATAGTTATATCTATACGAACAATTCAACTTACACTTGAGTAACTATAAAAAGTTATAAAAATAAATATTCAAAGCATTTCCTTGTATACACGGATGTCGTTATTTTTAAATCCTGTCAAAATGTTGTATTTTACGGCACGAGCGGGCAGATCGAAGCTTCGAGAATTATATGGTTTCTTATTTAATTTTAGTGTAGTCGTGCGTTTGTGTGATAATTTATATCTAGCGTTATCTGACCGTTGGATCGGTCCCTAGTTATAATCCGGGCATTTTTCATGCGGCAACTGCAAGCGTACGGCCGGTGGTACTGACAAATTTATCTCGACGGGAAGCTGCACACCGCGTGCAATTATTAACCGATCTAACTTGGGGTAGGTCCGGCCCGCTACTATACCAATGTTCTTGCGGTTATATTTCAAAAATAATATGTCATGCATTAGATCCGTTCGACGCCCGAATACCTTTAATAAAGTGGGTCGTACACGTAATGGGATATCATTGATCTTAGAGTCTGAGACTGTTTATTTGAAATTAGTGTTGTTATCAGAATTCTCTGATATAAAATGTATGAGTCGTTAAACGAAATCTCGCAAAAATTAACAAGGCGTATAATTTTGTAATTCATAAACTATCAAGTTTACCAGTCTGCTACTCCCCGCTTGACATGTTAAGTGTGTGATTAAAGCTCAATGCGCAGTAATTGTGTTGGGAGTTAATTGCCAAGTTAATTTTAATTAAATACACACGTCGCGGAGGTTTCTCATTAATAACAACAGATGATACGATTTGTTGGGAAAGTTTTAACTACCTTTAAGTATTTATTAAATGTTAATTGCAAATCTTAATAATAATAAAATCATTATTGTCTACCATAAACTATAGAGTGACTGACTGATTAATTGTGTGGCATGCTATCTTACCTTTCTGTACAGAACATTGACGTACTGTCGAGTTAACCAAAACTTAACATATTTGTATGTATACATTTTTTTTTATTCGATTCAATTCGTTATAGTTACAAGATGCAGCCCCAGACGTATAATGAATGCCAAAACTCATTCATGTAATCAGACTGCCTACTAAATGAAAACGGATAACACTCACGTATTTATCCGGTGAGCTTCGTCACTATGAGTAACGAGATGCGACCGCCGAATAATACTGGTCCCACTAAAGAAGAGCTCAAAGAGAGCTCGAAACTAGTCGATGCCCACACCGGATAAACACGTAAGTATTAGCAGTTTTACATTTATATTCGCCATTAATATATAGAGTCATTGCAAGTATGCTGATTGTTTTATGTAATAAGATCCAAACTGGACCTCACAGAGGGTGCACGGGCGCATCGATCATTGTACTAGCAGTCGGGCCGCATCGCGTCGATGTGCTACAAGCGACGAAAGTGGCCGGGCCCAGATAATAGGCGACACTCTGATACAAGGCGAGATAAGAAAGGAGGTTCCCATGCGACCAGCCCCGGCACATGTAGACCAGCCGGGTCAGAGGTGAGCCGGCGACGAACATTTCCGGAACGTCAAGGAGCTACAGATACTTTCCATTCATAAAAATTCAGAGTACTATATCAATGTTTTATCTTCGTATTAAATAAAGCAGAACTTAATGTACAGACATTTTAAATTAAACTATGTTGTTAGCGGTTATGGTCATTTTATTTTTAAACAATTAAAAAAAAAAAGCTCATGCCGTTCCTCTGTCGCTCACAACAAACAAGATTTTCCGAAACAAAGACTTAATGAATAATGAAATGGGTTGATGTAGAGTTGCGTACGCGGTGCGAAGCTTACTACGGCTGGTAGCGTAATGCCGTCAGTGCCGACGGCGTCTATTAACTTGTATGACCAATCGATCGTTCAGAATATACGCACGCGATCCTCTTGATAAGCGTCCTTAGTGCTTTAGGACAAACAGTATTTTAATTTCTTATTTAAACTTTATACATACAAGACTCTTGATAATCATTGATTAGTAGGAATTTTTGTTGTTTAAAATGTTATAATAACTTTTAACATTCTTAGTCTAAATTGAAACGAGATTTAGTAAAAAGGAATGTCGTCAGATTTTAAACGGAATTTAAGTAATATATTTAAATGGAGTCAGCCAGTCTCAGTTCAGTAAACGATAAATAATTTTCAATGTCCAAAGTCTATTAAAAGCTTCTATAAAACTAATGAAAGACTAAATGTTGCTACTGTCCAACGTAGCCCGAGGGTAAGATGTGGCCGCTATGAATTAGATGATTGTACGTTAAGTCTTCGATTAAACGGCAGCGAGCTACGCATCTTAATATTGCATTTATATCGACACTGTTGAGTCAATGCTTTGACACCGCATAAAGTATTACTGTAGAAAAAGAAACATAGTGGGAACTCGATTACCCAGACAGATAATGTAACAGACGTCAAAAGTTAATACAAATTTGGAGTCTAAACGTGGCCGTGTTATTTAATGATTTGTAACATAGTTAAATATGGCTTCAGTATCATAACATTAAGATGTTAATACAAATTAAAACTTATATTAAAGATCTAAGTATACATTATGTAAAAGAAGTTATCATCGTAACGGAGAAAAAACAAAAGACTAACGTTAACATGACAAATTTCTCATAAGTTATTTTACAACACAACAACAAAGTAAAAAATAACCTTCAATACTAAAGAACAAAAGATCTCAAGTTGACTTCTAAAGAAGACTCTAATACTATACATTTTAAAAGGACTTTATATACAGTTCTCGAAATCCATTAGGCGCGTTAAAACAGCGAAGCGATGATCCGTGATATCATCGAAGGTGGAATTAACTCGAAGTGTTAATTGCCTCCCTCGCCTTGATAATTGAATGATTCAATGATACATTTCGTAGTAACCCTCTTCATTAGTCATACAATTAATGTCAATAATAATCTGTTCATCAATTTTTTTTTAAGGATTTTCTACCACCGAACATAAAGTACTTAGTAATAGATAACTTCCCATGTTAGATGAACTCGCAAACATTAGGTGGTTCACTTTTAAAAAAAATTGCCGTGTTCGCGAACTCTGTCCTTTCTCACAAATTGACGAATAAGGAGGAATAAGGAGCATAAAAACCGAAATAATAGCAATAAGAAATTAGTCGTCAACATGCTCTGATCAACTTTTGTCTCAGAAACATATTTAAAAACTGCATCCTAGTGGCTATTGTGCCGGTCGTCGACTCAATGCTTACGAAACGTTCAAGCGACTTTAGCTTTTAGGTGGAACACCGCGAACTGACGCGTTGGTCGTAATGTTTTATATTTTTTTTAGGATCCCATTTATTTATAGCCTATTCTGTACTACGTAACAAGTAAGGAAAAAATGTTTGAATTAGCTTAAATTTAAATTACTATGATCATCCTGTATACTCTCGTACACTCATACACTCGTACATATAGCTTGTAGCTGTATACAGGATGTATCTCTATCAATTTCCATCCACAAAACTCATAATACATATACGGAGACCGCATCTTTTACGAGTCGGCTACATTACAACGGGTGTCCTCATTTTAAAATTCAATTTTAAAGCTATGATTCAGTGAGCACTGAGAGAACCCAAGTCGAATTATCATCACAATTATACATAGTTTTTCCTAGAACAAAACATCCTTTGCGGTTAACTGACATGGACAAATAAGGAGCTATATGATTGCGGCATCAAAAAAGCAATATGCGCTTGTCATCCTTAATAGGGCTAAATTTTAACAAGAATATTATTTTAATGTACCTAAAAAGATGAGACGATGATCCCTTATTGGGATATTTATGGTAGTTAGTCAGACGTACAAGCTTCTAGTATTTTATGGCATATAAAATAATAAATTTTATTCATCAATAAAACATAGAAATACGCGGAAGTTTATTACGGCACTATAAAACCACAGAAACCGCAACGATGCAAATTCGTCATCGGATAAACACGAAATACGTGTTAATTAATAAACACCATCAAACGTTGGCGCCAGTGACACACGCCGTGGGACCAAAGTACCGAATACTTTAAATTTTAATTAGAACATGTTTTTTGTATGAGTAATTTTTGTTATTAATGCAAATGACAACATCAACGAATACGCGGACACCAGTTGTATCGCGCGATCTTGTGAGCTTCTATCTTAATGTTATCTAAATTGATTATTATGACGAATTAATTTTTTCCTCTTTCAATAAACATAGTAACTGATCCGGTTATTTTAAATTTGACTACGGTATCATACTTAACAATATCGGTAACCGGGGTCAATAGGGAACTACAAAAACATTGAAATCATTGATAAAATTAATTTAAAGGAAAATAAATTGTTACTTGTATAAGGAAGGAAAAAAATGTTTATAATAAAATTGGCAAAACTTTTTTCTACCCACTAGTATCTCCCGGAGAAACTTAAGTTAAGATGACAGCAAACCACTACAGTACCTTCTTGTAACTAAAATAAAAGTTACATAAATCTTCTAAGATACTAACGTGAAAGTTCTAGAATGTTTCATTTTTTAACTTGATTTTACAAGACGCTATGCATCATTATACGTTACATCATCGTCATCAGCCAAAAGTATCACTGATAAGGTTTTTAAATATTCATATTGTTTTTGTTATACGCTCGTAAATGGGGGGCCAATTAAGGTTATTCGGTTGTGAGAACATATGAGAGCAAACACGACCGTAAGCTCAGTAAACATAAACAAAATCTTGCTGACTACAAGCGATCAAACAAAAGCCCACACGATAAATTATCATCGACATGATAGGTAAAAGGGGACACGACTTCTCATCGCCTAACTTGTAATTTAAAAATGTCTCACTACACCAATCTGGCTCACACGAGGCCGGAATAATGATTAGGCGATCAAAAAAACAAGTGCATGCTCTAATCAAATCATGTCTGTGATCCACGCTTTCATAACCCGCATTTAATTAAGTTCTAGTGTTGGGTGAAGCGTTTCGTAACCTTTTAGGTTGATGACACACTGGACTTTAACAAACCGATGCAATTTTACACAGAGATGAAACAAGCACTAGGTACCCTTGTTCTCAATCGTAGTCAAAGTATTTAATTAAGATTGAAAAAAAAAAGTATTTCGAACACCGTTAATGCCCACGGAGACAATTGATTTTCAATTCAATTAATAGGTTCAATTGTTAATAATTAATTGGTTGAATTAATTATTTACATTTCGTAAGTCGGATACGAAGTTAATTTCGCCCCTGTTAACCTAATCTTCTTCAAAACTTACAAAACATCTTTAAAAAAAACTGAGCATATTACGAGAAGCAAATAACAGTAGACCCAATAACACCACACATTTGGCAACGGAAATTACTCATTGTTAAAATAAATGGCAACCGCACCGTTACTATGTTAATATTAAATGTGAACTAAACACAGGAGTAACAGTTAATACGTATAGACGAGCGCGCATAATAGAACATATTTGTACAATGTCTCAATTACGAGTCTGTGTGGTCCGATTGATTATATAGCAGCCGTGTAATGGAAGAAAACTGTAATATTGTCGATATTAAATATCAGTTATTACTCCGATTGAAACGCCGTAACAACTTGTAATAGGCATGTTACCAACGTTATTGCCGAAGCAGACGACCCATGGGTTATTTCGATGTTAGTTACTAACATATAAAAGTCATTTGAATAATAAATACGAAGAATGGAATTCCGAAATAAAACATTTCATTGCAAATACAAAACAAACATTGTTAAGTAACTTCTACTACAAACATTTTACAATATGTTTTTTATTACAGCGAAGCGTCAATAACCTAATTGTTAAGGGTGCGTATTTCTGGTCACGTGGTCGAGCGTATGATGATCAAAATTCGACTATTATCGTAAAGTACATTCTAGTTGGGATTATACAAGTATCAGGAAATTAACAAAAATGCACTTTCGCTTAGTTACCAAAAGGAATGATAACATGTTGTACAGATGTTTTGTAAGTTGAACGTTCAGACAATATACCGAATATTGTAATTTCATGGATTTTATTACATTGATACTTGTCCTTAATGATCATAAACACTATAATCATTGTAAAGTAATCATCGGGCAGCTCGTTTGATTTACTATAAATAAAACAGTAAACGCCATTCACAGCTGTTAAGCTTACTAAAGGTCTTCGTAATGATGCAATAACATATTTTATACAAGGCATAAACCATCAAAGTCAAAGAGATCACAGGCCTTGCGTCACTTTATCCAACCTCGTCTCCAGAACCTTCAAGAAAATTATTGTTCATTATAAATTCATTATACCTTCGCAATTACATGGTAACACTTCGATAACTGACAGGGAGTAAAATAATTCAATAAGAAAAAAAACTAAAGATGAATTTAGACATATTGTAACTAAAGTAATGAAGTTGAACATTAAAAATAATAGCAATTAAAAAAAATGGATTTCTGTATAAGGTCGAAGAGACACGAAAAAATGTCAATCCTCTTTCCAAAGATGAAAATCAAGTAACGCAGATGTAACATAAAATAATAACTGCATAAAATGAAAACGAACGGCAATGTTGGTCAGATAAATGTAGAAGTAATTTAATAAATATAATATAAGGATAATCCCAATTTAACGAACTGAATAAAGCCAACGATCTACAGGACAAGATCTCGGCGAACATTTATTTCGCTTGACTGTACAATCATGTTTAACGTACCGTCCAACAAGAGGAAATATTGTTACAACCTGCCACTAAATTGTCAGCGCATTACAATGGCACCGATGTATTTCATTTGGACAAACTTAGTGACATAGATTGAAGTGTGGGAATAACAACGCTACTGAAAATTATAAATGTGCATTTCTTAAAATACGACCGTTAGTAAATTTTATGCGTCTGTTATGAACGGTATTGATGCCTACGCGCATATAAAGTTTGAAATAAGGAATATCTTTCAAAAACCCATAAAATAGAGATTAATAGAACACAATAATTATCACAGATTTAAGAAGGCTTAAATTTCACTTTCATGACTAGTCTTTGATTACGCTATCTGCCGAATCATGCTTGATATTATGTTAATATCATAGGAATATTTAACAGGCAATAAAACGAAGTGTTACCCACAGAGGTACACATAATTATATTTTGATTTTGACGCCGCTTCAGGATACGAACGGTGTAATTAAAATAGTGCTAGATTTAACGCTGTTTACTTGTTAACAATTAGTTCGTAAAGTTTAGTTGTCACAACACAATTCGGTTTTCCCACTGACCCGACGAGCGAACCGACTAAAAATGAAAATGACATAATACATTGTCAAATTGTCTTATAACAACTACGTATCAATCATGTGCTAATAGAAACACAAACAAAAAATAATGACAAAAAAAAGCTCAAAAGCGGATTTGACGTGTATAGATGACATGGAATCTAATGTATCAATATTGAATCAATCGATATCTTTAGACACCACTTGACCATTATAAATCTATCGATGATTTTATAATGTAAATAATACTGTACTGTTCAGTTGACTTAAAATAGACGTGACAATGCACGACTTACTATAATTACACAACTGATAATTAAAGGAGTTTGAAGAGTGGAAAAAAAGTTAAGTAAGTCCTAACGTATTAACTAAAACCCAACACGCGGTTGAGGAAATTGCAGTATTTTTGCAAGATTTCTAGAATTAAAATTTCGAGCAGTCGAAGCTAAAGGGAACAATGGAAGTGCACTCGGCGGTGGTCAGGATTTATAGTCGGGTCGATATGTAAGTACACGCGCCGGTTTGTAATGACGACATGATTGTGGACAGTCGACATGGGGAAACAAGTAAAAATACACCCGTGATAAATGGACGAGCGGCGCAGGCACGCGAGCGTCGTTACGGCGCGACTGATCATCTTCAGTAAAGGTCACGGGGCCCGAACCACCGACTCGAACCTCCTCTCGACATAATGGCCGCATACCGAGAATCGCTTTCACTCTCCTTCCTTATCGCTCCTTGAATTTTGCCTCATCCTTTTATTTAAAAAGAAATGAGATTAATAAAACTAATTATTTATATTTTTTATTAATTAAGAATAAAGCAAGCCCATAAAATCAAAGAACAAAAAAAAATTAGAGATAAAAATGCTATTCACGAGCGATCTATTTAAAATTAAAACAAAACTGATACGATGACAATCGCTTAATACTCAATCTTCTTCTAAACAATATCTATCGAGAATCGTCGATGGTGGATCGTGGTAGCGTTACGGGTGGCACATTAGTCCGTCCTTAACTGACAAACAGATGCGAGGTGCTCGTCCGCGATAACACCAGCAACTATCTGAGAAATGCCGCTGGTAATTTATGGTGAAGTCGACCGACGACGTGGCGCAGCGTCTAACAAAAGACCAGACAAATGACCGAGATAATCACATAGTTAAAGCTCTTAGACCCCGCAGATGTTATAATGTGTTCATTATTTACCTACGACTGACTATAGGCTTTGAAACTTCTATTAATACTAATCATATGGTCTTATATTATACCAAAAAAAATCAAATAAATTCTTTAAAGACTTATTTCCAAAAGGACATCCATTTGATGAGTGTGCGCGCCGAAGGCAAAATGTAGGCCTGTAACCTTTTCCACCTTTCCTTTATAAGGACAGGATGGAAAATGATGTGGACATGTCAGAAAAGGCGATACAAAAAACATTAAGACTTAACAGTGATCAAAAGGTGACCAGAAAATTGCGTTTTGTGCTGTTCTAGCACAACTTTATTTGTCGCCTACCGTTTGTATCCTGATGCAAATACATTCAATTTGCTTAACTATAGATATCTCAGTAAACCGTTTAACAATTCGATCTTACAATTTAGAGTATCCGGCATTGGGCGAGACCATGAAAAAGTTATAATTCACTTTCTAAGAGATTGCCCTCTCTGTAGAGTGTATGTAGACACGTTAGTAAAAGTTGGTATTGATTTCAGAACTTCATTGTACATTTGTGGTCTAAATACATAGATTTACGAGTTAATAAAATATTTGTTTTTCTATTAACACGGACATCTATTACACGTGAGGCGAGACGCATCGGTGCGAGCGACAAATGCCTTTCAAATTCCGAAAGCGCACGCGTGGGCGCTCCGCTCGGGCTCCGCGCTCGCTGGTCGCATCTGTCGCGTCGCCTCGCCTCTGTCCCGGGGAGCTCCACACTGCGCTACAACGCGCGCCCGCCCACGCCTCCAAAGATTTATAACATTACCCATATTCGGCCTACGAATGGCGCCAATTCGACGGTTCAAATTAAAAATACGCCGCAAGTGCAAAAAGATAACACGACCCGCATTGATCGATAGCCCAGCGGCGTTTGATTTACGCGCTGCTCCCTATACGAACGCGATCGCGTATTTAAAACGAACGAAATCAATCATTGACTGTTCCAGTTAACGGCTTCTCGCTTGTTAAATCCAAAACTATAGTCTTTCAAAAATATTGACATAATATTAAAATATCAAATATTTTGCACACAGCATTTGTAGTCTGTTTACGTGCAAATGTACATGTTATGGTAAAAAATGATGAACATGAACTCACTCTTTTACTTTGTCTTCGGGAGGAATGGACCGGCCCGGTATAAATATCTTCTTATGCAAAACACCCGCCGCTTCGAAGTTCTGTAAGAACAAAATACATAATTATTAAAATCATTCAGTATGTCTAATACGTGCTCGCGCCTTGTGTGGGTATCATCCAATCGCAAGGAACACGAGGATGTAATAAATAAATTACATAGTAATCAACGACCAAGAATAGAATCAAGAAATGACCGTCAGAACAAATCACATCTATCATTTTAAAAAATCATGTAACCCTTCTATTAGCCGCCACGAGTCACCAATTTAATTGAGTGGAGTGTGTATCAATTCGTGAAACGCGCGTGTAATTCAAGTTGACAGCGCCAATCAGCGGCGAGCGGCGACACGCGCGGCGAGCAACGGCAGGCGCCGACATCGGCTAGGCGCGGCGCCCGCTGACATACGATCCATAAAACTAACTAAAAGATACGACTCTTATCAATTCAAATCTACATCACTTATCATGTGGATACTATTAACGCGAATACTGCGATATCGAAGATTGATTCATCTACACTACATCATCGGCCAATAAACTGATGCGTGCTTGTCAATACTCCAATATACGACTAGAACTTTTACTCATTTATTTTTTTTTCAATTAATTAAAATACTTATACATTTTACTAAAAAAAAAAAACAATACAACTTTATTTTATCGCGCTCAATAACTAAAAAATAAAGAAGCACCGCAAGCTACTATGAAAACATAAGTTTTACGATATGATTATGCCAGCAGATGAATGCAAGGTAATCAGACATACGCCCGAACAAAGCATCGTAGCGGAAAATGTGACTTTCAGTCATAAAACTGAACGTAATTTTATAGTTTCCCAGTATTCTAACATATTTGGTCGGTGTTCTGCTCGCGCCGTTCGACGACTAAACGTCGTGGTTTACGCCGCGGTACATTACAACTATTTTTATAAATTTCGTCCTCATGTCTTGATTCCAGATACCAAAATTGCATGTAGAAACCTATTTATTTCTCGACAGTCAACTTATGTCTGTACAATAGCATTTTTACACGTATAATTTAAAAAAAAAATCTAATAAAATCATAACTTAGTTATTCGGAATCCTTACAATGATAAACAAAACAATAATTCATGTGGGCGGCACTGAGCTGTCAGTAATTAAAAAATTAACGTTAAAAAGAAGAAAAACTGTACAATATTAAACGTTAGAGAATATGACGTGAATACTTCGATAGAAAAATGAACAAACCTTTATGTCGTATAAGGTTACATACCTTCGGGTTATAATAGCGAGCCGTGTTCGTAAGGTCTACTACGACTCCTATATTAGGTACTCTTAATAAAAGCTGCGTAATATCCCATCTAAAAATAAATTCACAACTTATTAACCGACTTAAAAAAAACCTGGACCGCAGCATTAAATAACTAAGTACCATTCAAACATAAATTGTTAAATTTTTATAAATGTATGTGAAAATGCTGAAGTATGATCATGCATATATATTATTAGAAAGGCAATAAAAATAAAAAAAATACTGTTAAAATAACTATATTGATTTGGTTTGATTATTAGTAAAAAGCATTGGAACACAGCAGTATTGGTAAGGCAAATCACTCACATGTTATTTTCTTCGACATGCTTAACTTGCATAGCCTGAAACAAAAGAGAAATTCATTACAAATAATCTATGTATGGAAGATCAAGGTTATGGAGGCATCGGAACCTGCTTCCAGTGAGAGACAATGTGTCTTTGAACACGCCGCACGTAGGCGACAGTGCAGTGATAAGGGCGCTGATCAATCATCGGCCGGCCACTCCGGGGTCGATGAACTTTGCCCGCCGAGCCACCTGACGGGATCAAGTTTTGGACGTGATGTCCACAACGTAAGCATTTCAAATTAGTTACTTGATAGAGTGAAAATACACAAGAAACCACATTACGTAACTAAAGTAAACGCGACACCTTTCCGAGAAACAGTTTGATCGTTGTTTAACTTTCAATAGGGGAAGATCCATTAGAATTTCAAATAACCGTAATTTTCAAAAATCGACAGACATAAATCTTAAAAACTCATCTCCGTAGCTCCGCAGGGCAATTTTTTTTACGGAAAAAATTCAATTTCATCTAAAAATCGCCTTTAAAATAAAATGTCAGGCACCCCTAATAATAGGTTTGTAGAAATTGTTATTTATCGATGGTGTTGACATGACGTAGGAGCGTGCAGAAAAAACTACGCAAGCGCCAGGAGGAGTGTCTAAAAGGGGTAAATTATCAATTTCGAATTCGCCGGTGGCCTTTATAAATTAAAAGAGGCCGATTAAAATAAATTCATGAATATTATACAGCAAGAAACGCGCGTATAAATATTGAGCACGGCTTCTTATTCATACGTTTGATTAACATTTCTTGCGATCGATTAAAATTTAACGGTGACTTGAAATGTTTTGAAATCAACATCGGAGCCTTTTTGAAATAACGAATTATATGACAACTAAATGAATAGCTTAATTAGAACTTAATTAAAAACTTACATACAAACCGGTTCTACTGTCGTCCATAATCTAAAGAACCAGACCCGAAATAGCACAGTACGTTTAAAATTAGAACGTAAAATAAACACAATAATAAATGATTACTGCAACGATTTAGAAAAGAAAAAATGAAATATCCCCTCAGTTTTTTTGTTTAAAACATATTGCATTGTATTGTAAACATTACTAATAGACGGAGTGAAGCCGAGCTCTTGTATAACAGGTCAAATTAAATACAACACGAGTAAAGCAATAAAATCGATATGATGATCTGAGAACATAAATCGATTCCATTACGATATTAATGGTAATCGTAACTCTTAATCACATCGTTGAATCTGCAATCTCTCAGGCGCCTAAATATATCACTGAAGGTGGTATGGTCAGCAAAAATATGGAATGCAGTATTTTAATTCACAAAAACATTATTGAACAGAGAGCAATTTTTAATAGAAAATAAATGTAAACATATTCTAGTAAGTAAGTAAAATCCAATGCTTAATTACATTTAGTAACGGACATTGATTTAATTTAAGAAATAAAAAAAATGAACACGATTCTTTTGTAGTAATATTGTTTAATTAGAACAAATTTGTTTATATTGCTGACGATACTCGTCCGTCGAGTCTATCCGTTGCGTGCAGCGCCACTAGATGAGATAAATACCTAATGACGGGAATAATTTGTATGTACATTGCCTATTGAAGGAATCCCCATAACTAGGACTATATCCATATCTTTGTTTACTATTAAACGAAACAATTAAGCTACGATTAACATCACATGAATTTAATTAAAAACTTTAGTCATGGTTTCAGCTAGACATATATTTGTGTCTATTGCTACATAAAAACGTTCAGAGTTACGTAATTGAAAGAAGACTTAAATAAATTAGAGTCCAAATACCTTAAGCATATTAAAATTGCCGTTTAAATAATCAACGTTTGAGTATTTATAAACATGGCCCAATGGTACATGGTCGACAACTAATTCATAATGATAACGAACCTACGCTGGCTTGAAAATAAAATAATCATTGTTGCATCTCAATAAATCGCTGATTACCCGCTGACAAAAACGCAACACGCGACAATACATTACTTACACGTGTCGGGGGAGTGCAATAAAAGTGAATGTGCCATTTTTACGACACACCACATGAACATTTACGAACGCCGTGGGGATGACACCCACCTGCAGAGATAATTATGACTGCTCGCCGATATATTAATTAGGAGTTGACGAAATATTGCATCGCGAAACGCATACAACAAAAGTCATATATGGTGTGGAATCGATTCCCAGGCTTTGCGTGTTTACGTGGGAAAATAATGTAAAGGTAATTCGAAGGACATCAGAAAAAAATTATTTTAACAAATTTTATTTCATTACAACTTTGCTTTGGGGGTCTCAGATAAAAGAAAATTTATTATTACACTATATTTTGGCTACAATTTAAAAGCAAACTTTAACCTATTTATAATTTTTTTAAGACATTTCAGAAATATTTATTACGCAACTAATCTTATATAGTAAAATAACAAAAACTTCAAACTTCGAGTCATTCTAGATAAATGATTTATGGGGTAACTGTTACATTGCCTAAAACGACACATTTCAGTTCAAACGCTCACAGCGTTTCGACGTTTATTGCCGCTAGTGAAGGGCTGAATTTGTTTGAATGTGAAACTAAAGCATATTCGACATTGCATTGCGTCGTCATCTTGTTTTACAAGTATCATCTGATCCGTTGCGTCGTTTATTCCAATGGTAATGATAGCATAATTGACACAAGACAACTATTGTTTCTATTGTATTCTATTTATATTAAAGTTTTGTCGCGTCGAAAGGGAACGACATCACTTATTGTTTTAAGGGTCGTCACTCACTCCTCTCTCCGCCGACGCCTTGTGACCCGGTAGATTTAGAAAAGGTGGAGCTGTCTTATCAGCATTTGAAAGTGGTTCGGGCGTTTCATTTGCTCGTTTTATTACATTACCAGTGCGAACAACGTAGATATGTGTTAATTTCAAATCGTAAAGTGATTTAGTGTGTATTTACCTTTTTTTCTATTTAAATGGTCGGCTTCTACACACTTTTTGATAATAATTGATTCGGCATACAGATATCGCTAACGGCTCCAAGTACGGTGTTTACTTCTTACCAGTTTTCGTCTTGATTTATTTATTTACTTTTATAAATGGCTAATAAAGAATAAAGAAATTGTAAAATATATGAACTTATATATTACTACCGCATCTTTTGTGTTTCTATTAACAACGCTCGATTATATCGCAAACCTTTTGATAAATTCAATTAATACAATTTGTTGTATAAAGTGTTTAATACGTCCTTGACATATTCATAATGATATAATCATCACTATCACCATCAGCCCTTGTCTGCCCACTGCTGGACATAGGCCTTTCCCAATACCATCCGCATCAAACGACCTATTGCCGTCCGCCCATGTCGTCGGTCCACTTGGAAGGAGGACACCCTACACTAATAACATAATAAACAAATTTAATTCCAACAAGAATACTGTGTGTAAAGTAATGAATTACTTCAAAACAGATGGGCATCAATAATGAATGTATAGTAAATACCACAATGACCGTGAATAATCCCCCTGTCCCGACTCGCCGTTACAAATAAGACATTAAACTTAACACTCCAAGTGTCAAGAGAGCAATCATTAAAACGTAATCCTTGGTGTCAAAATAATTGATATGTGGCCAGTGTATCGTGTATGCGGGCTTTGGAGTCACAAAGGCCTGCCTCGTTTTACTGATCCAGAATCTATTGTTGATTCGGAACTCATACGGGTCGATATAAAAATTAAGACATAATATCTTTATCGTTTCGAACATAAATTTACTTCGAAAAAAAGATAATATAATCACTTATAAACCAGACGTTGTACCAAAACTTTTTTATCTTAATATTCTTTTAAAGAATGAGAAATGACCAAGGGACTATAATATAAAGTCACCGACCAACGTCCACATTTGGAAAGAAACCAACTTTTTGTACTACTGGGTAAGTACATATCCTGGTCGAGTCGACCTAAACAGTCAAAACTTTCAAACTAATTTCTAGTAATATTAGACCGTATCTACTACACGTCTCTACGGAAAATTTTAGGTGGTATTAAAAAGTATATTTTATCTAGGCAATAGAATTTTTATGACGTCAATAACGTGCAGTTATCCGATCACGGCTAGGCGTTAAACACTTATAATACAAAAACAAACAAACCGCATCGCGAACCAACGCATCGAACACCTCTTTATCACATTACGGCAATAATCACACGAGGAGATAGCATGATAACTATCGAAGAGCACCGCAAAGTGCTACATAAAAATACTAAAGGAATGGGACGCGTTAAAATCAAATTGCCGCCTTCGTTTCGAGCGATTAATCGGATGAAAAGGCGATGGATCGAATGTCGGGAGCATTTATTTATCCTAATTGCGACCACCGCGCTCAACTCCGACTCAGAACGGTCTGGGAGGCGTGATGGCTGGACATGATACCCTTGAGGTCAACCATAACTTTACCATGTCTACGGGACATTACGGAACTACCACGTTTAAGATATTTAGAATTAATAGATACTTTAATTCGCTCTTTACCTACGATTTACAAAATGATAAAAATTAAGCTACTCGTTTTATACTACAAAAGTGTGTTATACATTTATACAAAATTAACTGATACACGCAACATTTTAAACATGCATTTATGTTCTAAGCCGAGTCATAAATTTAACTTATAGCAATTGAAATATATACTTTGTAATTGTTGCTAATGGTCACTCTAACTAATATCGCTTTTCGGGTGTTGCAAAATTAAGAGTCGATTGTTTTATTTTTGTCGTCCGAGCACGCGCTTAAATCTTATGGAGGATTTTATTTTATGACAAAGGACGCAGCGCATCGGAACGGTCTACCACAAATGAAACTAACCAATATAGTTAACATACAATTATTTACACTAAATAAGTCCAATTAGTAGTTTTACTCATTTTAGCATTTATATCATATGGTCGTATTACCACGCATTTTGCTGAACGTGGGAGTTAGTTGTTGGTGCTTCAATTAATTAAAGATTTTGTTTTCATATGAACGTACACTTGTAATATAATATTATAAAAGAACAAAAGTCAAAACAAAAACATCATTGCAATAAAGAACCGTATGCAGAAATTCGTGTAACAAGTCTATTTTTAGTGAAAACGCCGGAAGAGTTTACAACACCTTGTCACATCCCGAGACGAGCTCGCGACAGACAATTTGATGCACTACGCAAATACGCTCGTCAAAGAGGTGTGCCTTCTCGGAATAATTACACTCCGACGTGTTGAAGCGACGGTGCAATTAAAAAAAAAATATATGAGACCGAGCCGCAACGTTCACAACAGGACTGTCGGCCCTCAATTTTCTTCCGAATCTTTGTTAAGTACCTACTTAGAATTATAACATACCAATTATTGTTACATATTGCTAGCAAAAATAAAAAAAGAACGCACTACAAAAACTACCGTGATAAACATCTTTATTATGCATACAATCGTGAACATTTTTTTCTTGTTTAATTGAACCCGCTATATTCGTAAGATCATATTACTTTTTGCGTGTAAGTTCGAAGTAAGACAAAACGAGGCCTGACGCCGCATGTCAGAAAGAATTTTTAAATTCCTCACATGACACGCCAGCCGACCCAAGCTCCGGTATTACATGAACACCAATAAAAGTATTTAAGCACGGGGAATGTTTTCACCTCCTACACATCCGCATATTTAATAACCGCCAAATATTGCACATGACAACTGACCGACATGCAAATGAAATGACGCGGACGCCGCCCTGCCTTCAACGCACGCTTTGTAAAAGAATACTACAATAACTTATGGATGCACTAAACATCGAGGAAAACATTTTTACTTATTCTTAATACTAAGCGATTAATACTGGCAAATCTGTCGTATTACAATATATTTGAAAGGTTCTGGATTCGATAATATACCGAACTCTTTACACGCTACTTCAACAGGTATTTCAACTTCAGAAATAATATCCAATAACCTAATAATATACTTCTTAAAGTCCTGTATTGTCGACCTCTTATTCTCGCTCTAAGTTATTTTGGAAGCTAACCAGAACACAAATCGTATAAATTGCATTATTTAAACTGTTACCAGATATACTGTTTAATATCGTGATTTGGTATCAAAATAAGACAGTCAAGAAAGCTGATTACACGGTGCTCCCACGATCCCGGCCCGCCGCGCCGCCGCGCCGCCTCGCCGCCTCGCCAGCTTGTGAAGTACGAATCTTGGCGCGTACGTGTCAAAAGATGTAATTATGAAGAAACGCAATCAGCGGCCGCCGGCCGACGCCGGAGCGACGTTGATTGAGCGATAAATTTATTGAAGATTAATCACCCTATCGCGACAATCGGTAGCACAAGTCGCTCTTAATTTAAGGGCGGCTCGCGAACCCATACACATTATGACTTTATCGTCATCTACACTAGTCCTGCATTCACTTAACTATGCCTAGAACCACTGAATAATAACTTTATAATACCCATCACTTTAATATCTGAGAAAACTGGTTCGATTAATACGTTAAGTCGCAAAACTCAAAGTACTTATTAGAGCATTCAATTATTCCCCATTAAAAATTCTATAATTCAACAAAGTTTATTGAAGCAGCTTTTACATATTCCAGCTCTACTGTGGATGTTTCTCATTGTGTACATTTTGTAGTATTTATTAATTTACATTATTCTTTCATAAGACATCGGTGTTTATTTTGACAAACTTGATTCGTAATATTGTTTAAAAAGATAAGTGAGTCAATGTGCGTACATCCAATTCGATAAACGGCCTGGCGCCGCCAAGTCGCCGTAATTCGGGTCATATTATTGATTCAGGATCTCTGTCGTGACTGACTCTCATGTTATGACGCTCGTATTAAATATGATCATCTGTTAACTTATTGCGGCGGTCAGGCAGCAACGGTAACGTGAGATGTATCAGCAGCAGCATGAACAAATAAGTCGCAAAATCCAGATGGCCGCGGTTGTAATCACGAAGAAAAAAAGCGATGTTCAACATAAGACACGGCAGGTACTATCAAATCGATTTAATTGATGAACGCAGTAAAAGACAATTCTCCTGCTGTCGTATTTTTGCGATAAGGAAAACCACCGTACCATACATGATTTATTTAAGAAGATAATTTTATAGCTGTACCTTCTTTTACTTTAATCTTTTTAAAAACTATAAATGTATTTTACAATATATTACCAGTGACAACACGCAAATATACCTTTAGTGTAAGGAATAAAGGATACCAAGATTAAACGTGACATTTCACAAGCACGTCAAAGTAGTCCGCTGCGAGAACCATTGCATAAATTGAACGCGTAGACTTTCATTGTTACTTCGTGTCAAAAATATCAAACAAGGTGATTTAAAGACATGCCTTGATAGTCGTACAAGCGGCGACAGCCGGCAGATTCATCTCGGCGCGACCTTTGTAACGTGTATAGTTTTAACTTACGACTCTCGAACAATGTAGGCGTAGTGATGGCGCCTGAAAGCACGATATAAATAAATCCTCTCGCTACGAGAAAGAATTATCTACGATTGCGCGACAAAGCGAGAACATCAAACTGAATGTTAAGAACGAACCAACAGAACTCAAATCACATTTTAGTAGTGGTAAATGCTAGCTCGAGGCTGATTCATACTAAAAAGCCTGACTAATTAGGCGCACTAGGCAACAAAGGCTGTGATGTACTTGACTAGTGATCATCTTTTAGCGTGGTCTGATGGAATATGGTTCATATAAGTATATTAATAAGGTCGTTTGAGGTGTATTTGTTGTGAAGTGCGTGTGTTCTGTGGCGCCCGCGATGGCCGGACATGATAGGCCGCCCACGCGGAGGCGCCGCGCCGCGAAATTCGTGAGAAGACCTCGCCGGCGCCGAGCGGTAATGTAATGACCAATATTACCTGTGTATTTCGTTTATAGCGATACTGCCAGCCCTTTTAATATTGTTCTACAGAAATAAGTACATATTTTTTATTTTTATTTTACTGCTGCTTACAGTTAAATGAAATGCATTTTTAAATTTACTGTTAAATGACAAGAAAGGTTGAGTTTTAATATAAAAATATAACATGGCGGATATATTGAACGAAAAATAATCCTTAGCTGCCTTTAAAAAGACTTAAACAATAGAAATAAAATCTCATGTTTCAAATAATTATTGCAAAGTATAATTTAATAAATCTCCAGGTTTAGTATATTTTTATTATATAAGTAGGTACATACCTTAAAAAAATAACATATGAAACGTAAGCTAGTAACAGAAAAACTGGAACTAAAACAATTATTGGGAAATATGATTTTTTTTTTAACAAGTCATCAAACAGCGGTGTGGTACACGTAGAGCGGCTCGTGAAGGCGAGAGTCTGGAAAGTCGGTGTCAAAGCCTGGCCGGGGGCGGGGCGACACACCTCTCTATTACAACGTGGCCCCGTAATGCTGCCTCACGTATACAAGAAGCTAATTAAACTGTTCGAATTTGAGGAGAGATACACGCCTCTTACGAACTCTACAAAGTCATATGATTATTTTTTATCCTACAATATTTGCATTAGTATCAAACGTAATCCAGTAAAGAAATGTGATAAACACGTACTATAAGCACACAGCTTCCGAGGAATCGCCGCATTTCAGTTATGATGGAAAAAAAATTACAAATTGAACAAAACGAGCTGGCGCCGATTTGTATATTGGAAAATCGAAAGACACGGTCGAAATCTTTGATGGCAAGGTTGGCGAGTAGGCCGGCCGATGTCGCAGCCTTGCAGCGGGACATTTGAATACCCAGCCGATTAGTCTGACTTCTATCAATGTTTATACAGCAATTATCGGACTTTCGTTCGGAAAATATTGCCGAGAGAAGAGTCATAATAAAGAAATTAAGATTGTGAACAGATAATATGTGAATTATCACCGATAAATTCAGCGATCAACGAGCAACGTACGCGTGTAAATTGAATTAAAAGATAAGAGCCGAGGCGAAGGCTTTCGCGGGGAAAATTAATATGGCCGTTTGACCCGGAGCATATTCAGAGCGACGACCCCTCAGATAGAGGCTCATAAAGATAACATTACAACGTAAACTAATGTGTTAAACGCAAGTAAAACATTTAAACTTCAATATGCTAATACGACTCGAATATTTCCAATAGAAGCTTTCACGTATAATGTTAAAGAATATTAACATAAGTCAGGTATGCCGCGGCCATACGTTATTAGCCTTATTCTTGTGGTAACCGACAAGCGATCGCGGCGTCGGCCGTACGCACTATGATTTACGGCGCGCCACAACAGCACTACATGCCTGCTTCCCGTCTAAATGAACATTCTTGTAGAACCATAAAAGAAGTATTTAATAAATGAATTCCTCATTTACGTATGCGTTAATTAATTAATTACGTGTCGACGATGTCCGATCAACACGAAACTCGAAAATTAGCTGACAAAACGATTATGAATATGCATATTAAAATTATTTTGTTGTAACCAAAATCGTACGAAGCGAGTTTTATTGCTATGGACAAGCATGGTCGATAAATTATGAAAATAGTAAAAAAAAACCTCCGTAAAGTACTACACAAACTAAATCATAAATGACAACGAGACATCCGCATACATAACTACGTAAATCCTTTTAGCAATAGAACTGGTGACATCACTGACCGAACAGTATACTCTGATGTGGATTTGACATAAAAAAAAAACAACAAAAAAACTTACACAATAACGATAAGAACCCTATCGTGGATAAACAGATACAACTAAACGAAATTTTAGCCAAACAATAAAATTATTTTGTTAAACATTAGAAAAGTTATATTTTAATAAAAATATACATGTACTAAAAAGTAGATGTCAATCAATTCAACCAAATAAAACTGAACATGTGTAGTTATTAAAAAAGTATATTTTATGTATTTTATAAGATTTATCTCTTAATTTTTACTATCTGCAAATTTAGTATGTTTAAATTTGAATGATAATGCTACTAGTAAATTTATTGATAATTTGAGAACATAAAAGTTAAATTCCCCTCAACATACTGCAACAAATATGGGACTAGAAGTTTATAATGTCATAAATCAAAAGCGTACACCTATCTCACATCTTAATTTGCATCGCCTGGGGCCGACCGGGGACACTAACGACTCACAAACCAAAACAACCAAATTGAACTATCAATTTTTGTGTCCCCAAAAGCCAACGCCATTAAAAATTCATATCAAAAGCTATTAGTTTTTTTTATATTTCAATCTATTAGCTTTAGCTATTTTGCATTTGTTATATTTATTTCATTTCAATTTGTTATACGCCATTTTCTTTTTTAAACGAATTACGTCTACAAATGCCGCGTTACGTTATCAAAACTCTACAGAAGTCCAAATAATTTCATTTAGATATATTTGAGAGATCTAAACATGCCGAGTAACACGAAGCCACAAAACCACAATTTGAATCACATATAACGATAGGTATTTTTTGTGCGAAATATTTCCTTAGCAACCGAAAGGAAGTCGTTGGATGCGGAAGGCGGAGGACCGCATACTGTAGAAGGCATTGGGAAAGGCCTATGTCCAACAGTGGGCAGACAAGGGCTGTTGATGATGATGATATTATTACTATTTACCGTTAACTTCAAATAGTTTGTGCACATTATCCAATGTATGTTTTGTTTAACAAAATAAAATATTAATAACAAAATAGCATTTTGCTAAAACTCTGCCAATTCAAAAGTCGCACAACATTTAAGTAACATCAGAAAAGTAGTCCGGCAAACAGGCTGTCAGTCTGCAGGGACGATGTAACAAGTACCTCTGCTTTGATCGCGCCGCGCCGCGTCCCATATGCTCGGTGATCAAGATTGATGGAGTCGCCGAAACAGCTCTGTGAAAGTTCATTTGAATGCCGACTACTTTTTCTTTCTCGCATACGAAATTCAAACTACACAATAAATTTTGTCGAATGAATCCATTTCATCTGCTCGAGAAATTTAACTGCGTCTCTGCGACATAAACAAGCGATTGTCGCCGTGATGTTTTTTTTTTTAATGTCCGTCTTTTAGAGCTAAATAATGGTTTTACAATATGAAAACATACGAATGAATCAACATTAAAGCCACTGGATATCCAGATTTATTACCAGAATAAAAAGAGGAGGCGAAATGGTCTAAATTAAAAAGCAATGCCTTGTCGAGGCAGAGCGAGCGGAAACAAAGAGCTGGAAATTCATCAAGCTTTTTTGAACCCCGGCCATTGTGGTGCAGTATTCAGAGACCATCGGCGGAAAGAAAAATCTTCAAGTAGATCGCCACTCTTTGACGCCCGATGCAAAAAGTAATCCTCTTTTCCCAGACCCAGCCCCACTTCATTACTTTGTACGGCAACGGCCATCCCACATAAAAGTATTGAGGATTTCGAATCCGTCCTCTACTTGTTGAATGTGCCTGCTTTTGAATAGATTAAGCGAAATTAATTAAATGATTTGCCGCCGAATACCATTGTTATTCATAACTTTGAATAAAAATTTATCCTCGCTTACAATCTTACATTTTATATAAATCTTTCGTATGATAATAATTACATGTAAGTTTAAAGTGCATACAACGTAGCTTTTGAAATAATTTAATATTTCTGAACTTACATTTATTGTCTTTATTTTTCATGAAAATTTTAAATGTGTCCGAAGCAATACAAAAGTGAAAATGATAATGTCAGTTCATTGTTGCACATAATATAGAACATCATAAAGTCGAACCCAGACATCGTAATGAACTAAATGTATTTATTATACCATATAATTCAATAAATTGTTGTAGCATTAGCATCGGAATTCCATTCGCAGTAAGCTTCCGTTCACGTAGCCTCGTAGCTACGTAGCGGCGTAGTGACGTAGTAATGCTACACGAGCCGGACGACGGTCCCCTGCGATTCCTGATCAAGATTGATGCATTCGCGGGATACACCACACGCACACATACACACGATATATGTTCGTCGCCCGTGCGTATGTATGTGTGTATCCGGCTGCCCTGGCGCCGTGGACAATGACGAGGTAAGTCACCTTTAATTGAAGCGTCGCATTTCAACTACAATTAGAAGCGATTTAATGAAGGTTAGACTTCTATCGTGAAATAATGTATATTGTTTAAGAATATCGTGTTACTATTGAAATTTGTTTTAATTTGTTGAATATTTATTGAATAGTTATAAACTGCAATTTTCTTATTAAATAATAATTTACCACAGTTAAATTATTTATGCCCTTTAAAGCTATAAAACCTTTTCTGTTGAAGTTATTCCAGCTGTTTGAAAATAGACTTAATCCGTTGCCGTCGGAATCGCTAATTCCATCATTGGTGAGCTCCGGGAAGCGTGGGCAGTGCATGCGATCTGGGTCAACTGAGAATTAAATTTAAATATAAAAGTTTTTTTTTTAACTACATGCTTCCAAGAAAAAAAGAGTAATCTTTATAAATAAAACTAAATAAATTGTGTACTATGTTACACAGAATTAAAACAACAAAAAGCAAAAACAAGAAAGATCCGGATTGTTAGCGTGGTAATCAAATTTGCTCTGTGACGGACCGCATCAATTTCCGAGTTATGCCGCTTCTCGGTGCAGCGGCCGGAAGCCGGCGGGCCGCGCGCCTCGCGTCACTTCCTTTGTTTCCCGCCACTCTCGGATTATGTTAATGCTGTCTCACAGACATTTGTCTTTGCGTAATGCTCCTCAGCTTTTCTTGCGCGCCGACCGTATTACTTCCCGATGTTGTTCACCTACGTACTGTATTGTTGTTTACGATTATTCGATTGCTACATAGACCACTCTATACATTATAAAAGTTTCGAATTCCGTTATAAAATTACACACGCCACGACGCGCATTGTGTATAATGGAATTGCATTAACGTAATACAATCACGGTCATTGTTATTGATGTTTTGATTTTACGAATACTTGAAAAGAATCTTAATCTAGTCATTAGAAGTGCAGTTGTAAATTAGTATACAGATTACGACACTAAAAGCTTGTTAAAAAAAACCATTAAGCTTTCATAAGTTTCAAATTTCAAGGAAATTGTACACTGTGCAAGCATATGAGTTCCCCATTTTTTACTAAATAAGTAATGAAACTTCCGTCATGTAAGCAGTACTCAATCATTAACCGGCCCCAAACTGGAAAATCCCCGCGTGTAATTTATTAACACTTATCGATGTTTTTTCGCAAGCGGTGTATGCAGTTCATCGACACATAAAGTTCTTAGAATCGGGCCCGCAGTGGCGTGCTCTGTCCGAGGCAAAGGCCCCGCCATGGCGACAGCGGTCGCGAATGCATGTGTGTGTTTGTATGAATATACTACGTGGAAAAACCAACTACGACATCAAATCGAGCTCGTAACGGTTTCGCTGCGGACTAAAAACAAACATTTACTTCCTAAACGTACCACTTCCATATGTCGCTAGAGTGCGGAGAGTTTTTTGTAATATCTGTTTGTTAGATACTTACTTATACAATCCTGTACATGTTTGTAAATTGTTCAGTTTATTGGAAATAAATGAAGTAATATGTGTTTATTGTAATAACGATTCTTCAGCATTGAGGTCGTTAGGTACAAGTATCTGTTGTACGCGTATTGTTGTGAAACTCGGCTCCAAATATATAAAGTTTCAATTGAGCCAACTTAAAAATATTCACCTGTTTTCCTCGCTCGGAACAAAACTTGATACCGAACAGAAGTGAAACTTCCACCCTATATTTTAATAAAAATCTCTTCGAGACAATAAAAAGAAACAGTGTGTATCGTCATAAAAATAACAGAATATCCTAACGAGGCGTGCGGAGTAACGCGATAAAGTTCTACGCAGTTACGGTGCAACATTTACAAGCGATGTTTCAGATACGGACGACCCATTAAATGCCTATGTAACTAAATAAAGCTCGTATGCAAGGATACAAACTGCCGATCGTAAAATTCAGTGCACTCACTCTGTGGCTGTCTATAAATATATTTTAAAGCTTTGACAGACCGCTTGGAGAAAGTTATATAAATTGTCAGACTTAACATTGGGTACTCAGTACTCTATGTTTTGTTAAAAAATAAAAATTTCATTGCAAGAACTCTCCAAACAAAAGTTTAATTATCTTTATCATCAATATAAGCCCTTAACTATACCATTCTAATTAGAAAAACATGACAATTTAAATTATTACTTAAGTTTTTAACATTCATTATTAAATGCCGGAAAGAAAAAGCAACAATTATAAATCATCTATGTCCAAGTCGTTAAGTATTCGTTGGCGAACAATTAAGGACAGACGTCGACTTGGCACTAGCCACATAGAATTCGGGAGAAGTGCACAAGTCCCGGACTCTCAGCAGCCCCTTAATGAAGGCGTGAAAGAGCTCCTTAGATATCAAGTCGTTTGCCGACCGACAAATGAGATCATTATTAGTTCGAGATCTCCTTGAAAGTTATTCATTGCGACCTAACTACGGCGACTATGCAAATATTGATTCCTTGTTTCTGCAGCGCATTATTGTCAATTTATTATATCTATAGCATGGTGTATTAAACTAAATTTTAAGATGATTAGTCCTTATTTTTAACACATTATCTATTCTTTATCAATAAGTATCTTAACTTAAAAATGTACAGACGCATATAGACAGATAAGTAAATTATGGTTTCTCTGTAAACCTCCCTTAATTGACTTGTTATACTCGTATATCAGAAGAAAGTTATAACTTTTTTATTTCCTATTTAGATTGTTGTTCATGAGACTTTGAGGTGATTGATATAAATAGTTATTGCAAAACGATTTTAATAAAATAAGATGTTTGTTTATTTTAAAGTCCGTGACTTAACATTTTAAAGATACATTGTCTTACTTAAGATGCATTGGCTCATTTTGAAGGCAGGATTTAAGGTTGGTTCGGGAGGCTAAGAGGCACGAGAAAATGTCGCAATTCGTAGGCGACGCGTCCCACAACAGGCATTAGCACTAAATGACATCTACGAAAAATCTTCGCGAAGCGTTCAGATAAGAAATAGGGGAATAAAAACGATTCTTCCTGCCTTTACACGCTCACATTTTAGTACCTTTAAATATAAAATCTTCACGACTGGTAGTAACAGCCACAAGCACGACTATAGTCCGCCCGATGTACGTATTAACAATTCATGGACCATTCTTATTGCGACTTAGATTCATCCATAAATTTCCTCCTTACAGTCGTATACAACTTGCCATTATAACATAGTTATAGTGAAAAGTTAAATTGTCTGTATATCTAGACTGAACGTGACTCAATGTCTGGCGCCTCCCGCTGTTGGCTCGAACAATCTGAATTCGTCGAAATAACTTCGAACCCTCGCCCTTGAAAATAACATACAATTATTGTTCAACTATCAAAATTGGTTTAGGTTCTATATTCATGAGTCATTATTAAAAGATTAACATGACTCAAAACGCAGACGGTTTTTTTTCTAAATAAGTTTTAATTCTCAAAGTAACGTAAGTTAATTAACTCATGTTAATATTAGGTTAGTTTGTAATTTAACTTCGTTTTAAATAAAACTGTGTTATATTTATATGCTTAGTTAAAATTTTATTGACAGTATTTATTTATTTAAAGTTACGTTTTAAAAATTCAATTAATTCAAGTTGCTTAAATGGAATTACATTGCAAGTAGTAATATTTGTATTATATAGTAGGACATCTGTGGCATCTTAGATTCGGAATTTATTAGGCGTCCCAGCTAATAGGCTCTAAGTGCTACAAGATAGCTACGACAGTGCTACAGATGCTACGTACAATGCACCACAGCTCAGCTCCGTGTTTCATTGAATGAATTTGCACGGAAACATAACTTGTAGCAATTTATATTATACTCTGAACTTTACTAAGGAGATATTTAGTTGGAACATAAATCAGTATTAATTCGTACTAATAAATATTTTGAATTAAACACTAGCTGTTGCCGTATGGCTTCAGTCGGTCGGAACACCGTGAGGCTGAGAACAGTAGTATTTTATCCATCTTAAAGTATAAATTAAATCTTCGTTACTGTACACATAGGGAGTCGAAACAATTTATTTTTTTAATCATAAAAAAAATCGTTAATTTACTGATATTCATTTAGCATTTTCAACTAAGCCCTAGGCTTGTGCTAGGATATGATTAACAATAGCCGTATGGAGGGATTCGAACTGATCACGTCATCGAAAATCCGTACCTTTGACTACTAGGCAATTGTCGCCTATTAAATATATCAACAAGTCGTCATATTGCATAGTTCGAGCCAGGCGTATGTTAGTATCATAAAGAATATGGATCTAATTGGCACGCCAGGGGGCGGGACCGGGCACCTGAGACTGTTCACTAATTCCGCTCTCGACCTTCTACCTATAACAATTCGCCCGAACACGTCCGCCAGATAATTGTCGCATATGCAATTAGGTAAACTCTATTAGCGAAATTAAATTTCACGTGCGAAAGATTTATAATTTTATTGATTAAATAAAACCACAATAGCACAATGGGCGCGGAGCGTCATATTGCTCGGAATATGAAGCATTAATTGTTAAACTGTTGTTAACTTCAACCAAAATATTTAATGGCTTTTTTATTAAACATCTGCAGATGGTTAATGTTTTAAAAAATGTTTGTATACAGACATTACGCTTATAAATGTATCCGTAAGATGTGAAGTATCATGTCTCTAGAATCCTTAAGTAAAATGTAAACCATTTTGACGCCTTGCAATTTAATATGGTGAATAGAAATTATTTCTAGAGCTTCATAATTTCATGGTAAATAATTATTAAGATCTCCAATATCCATACCGTTGAGTGAAATGTTCTAAAAATAAAATCTAAAGACAATGTGAGCTGCTGATGTTATGAGAACAATATGCGAGTTTTGTAAATGGCGCGGGTCTGTCGGTATCTAGGCCCGCACGAAACCGTGCCCTGCTTACCTCGTCCATGACCGGTAACAATTAGGAAACCTCTGAGCGGTGCAAGTCGCGCAGATATAAAACTTTATGTACGCATATAAATTTGGATGTCGAGACATGTTTTATTGTTGGGTCGTAAAATTTGGGGGAAGGAAAAGACCGACATATTTATTAAATACGAACAAGCTCGTAAAAGCTCAATGCAAAAGTCTTCGTGCCATCGATAGCATTATGAACAAACTATTTCTGTCGTTCTATTATTGATTAGACAACGACAAATGTGTTTTAAATATTACGCGGAAGATTTATGCACGTCACGGTGCCGCAAGAATCCATTATTTCATGTAGTCTCGTCGGCGCCGTCAAATTCGATACCAAATATTTAATGATGCCCTTGTGTGTTAATCAATGCTAAAAGAGTACATTGGACAATATATTATCATATCCAAATTATTACAATAAATCATAGAAAGTTATAAGGACTGGCGGAATCTACTTTCATCATCATATTCAGCCTTTGTCTGCTTACTGCTGGACTTAGGCCTTCCCCAATATATATATCCAATCCACTGTAGTGTCTACATATTTATCCACTGTAGTTGTAATATGTTATACTCGAACTTTAGAACCAATTAAGGGTGGTCATTTTCAAAAAACAATTACCGTTTTTATTAAAATACATCTGTTTAAATGGAAACAATATCAACAAATATAGCTGGTACACAATAATACAACATTCAGATACAAGTTTACAAAGTAACAATAACATGAATTGACTTAACATTTTGCCTAAACAGGTCGGCGAGGGCGCGGGATTCCCAGTGACGCAGCGGCGAAAGCGGCCGAACGCTGTTACCTTTCGCTTCACTTATTTACAGAACACGCTTCTAATAAATTTAATAAACGGGAAAAAGCGTGACATGCGGCGGAAAGAGACGCGGAGAATATGTACGCCGTTACTGGAGATATAAAATAAACGTTTTCTATACCACAGTTAAATTTATTGCACCCCGGTAAGGCGGACTCAAAAACAAATTGACGCCGTAACCCACAGTATGTTTCTTTAAGTACAGTCCACAGGTAGTTGGCAGCGCTCCAGATCTCACCTGAAAAGACGGACACATTCCGCACTAAGCTCTCGCAGTTTTGCAACAAAAGATTTTGTAATGAGTTCTATAAATTATATTCTCAGAAGCTATGAATAAAATATAAAACAGTGGAAATAGAGTGGGGTATAAAACTCAGACGTCGGATATGTAAAATGCAACAGAAAAGATATTATTGAAAAAAAATATCGAAGTCAGTCTGCAGCGAGATAGTATCCGTAATCCCGGTGTCGCTGCCAGCTATCGATGGCCGGATTAAAATACCATTTTCATTGACGTTCAAACCTTTTATTACTAACTTTTAAAAATAAAACCAACGCAACGATACAGTCATCAAAGCCACAGCCGGATCGTTTTATTGAAGTTTTGACGTGTAATTAGTCTCCTTCATAATTTTATTTTTTACTTTTAATAATATTTAAAACGAGAACATTTTAAAAATGATAAATTTTAAAGAATGAAAACATTTTTTGTTCGCCGTGATTCATAGTGATTGGAACGCTAACGGCTGTGATAAGCACCGACACAGTATCGACGGGTAAATCGATGTCAGACAGGTCTATAAAACTATAAATAATAAATATTCTGGGTGATAAAATTTTATGATGTTAGGAGAAACGCGGCTTCATCAATTGTTCGGCGGTACGGCGCGGGCCGGCTCGCCGCTGCCGAATATCATTTCATAGTATTGTTTGAAAACATGTAAATGTTGCATTTATACATTGTATTTAATATTGAAACTTTAACAATAAACACACTGTTATTCCCTTTACTACTAGGTAAAAGGATATTCCATTGTTTTTTATTTTTACTTATTTTTCTTAAAACATTTTAAATCAAAAGAAAAAAACGCACATTAACAACTTGTGTAACTAATAACAATATTACTTAACATATATTAGTAAATAAAATAATACATAATGTAACGCTTCAAGACAACTAATTAAACAAACTGCTTTGTAAATTTTCGTACTTCGCTACTTGCATGCAGTTAATAACTGTTTATATATATAATTTATTCATTATTTTTAAAAAGCATTGTTATGTTTAATTATTAAACTATACTATTAATAAAATAACATTATTAATATCAAGGAAATTGTAAATTCATAATAGAAAAGAGAATTTGACATTAAAATGATGAAATTAGCAATACACCATAAATTAACAACGAACTCCCTTCAATTCGGAACCTAAGCCACCGCGAAGAATCAGAAGAAAAAGTTGTTTATAAATTATTTTAGTAAAGAATTCTAAACAAACACAAACTCGACAATAACTCGAATGAGATTTCCATTTATAAAATGCTAAAAAGGCTACGACACAGTGTTTAACATTTCCCGTACCGAGACAAATACATTTTCCGTAAGAGAGGTCGATTTGGAGCGCCCTTAGGGAAAGTCCAAATAATTGTAGCGCATTCAACACGCACTTGAATACAAAATGAAACGTACGTATTCTTGATTACACATTCCCCTTCATAAGTAAAAATTTAACTAATGTAATAAATTATGGCGAAATATCTTCCGATATATGTACCTTTAGATTGATAATTCACTCACTTGATCACCTTACTAAAAGCATTGCTTGAAATTCACTAACTTCCACACGCTCCATAAAGGCTGGACGTCATTATAAGATATAATCAATTTGTTGAGCGAGTAGAAGTGTTGTTTTACAGTTTTTTTCTACGAATTATGCTATGATTTTCTTACTTCTATTTATTTATATTTCGAATGCCAAATTGAATCCTTTCCAGCGGTATCGTTTGCGTCTTCCCAGGTAAACTATTTCGGTACATAAGTGCTAGGTATTTACCGTCTGGGATAGGAAAATTGAAGTGGAAGGTATATCGAAACACGATATTGGGACACGGGTAAAAACATAAAGACAAATGTAATATGGAATGTAAGGCTCCGTGGCCTTGTACATTGACATTTAGTGCGGGCCGAGCTATGTTTTACGAGCGGCTGCCGCCCCCCGGCGCAATCGTCTACAACCTGAATTCATACATTATTGAATTTAAAAAAAAAATCGAACGTAGACAAGACGAGGGGCAATGTATTCTTTAGATTTTTATAGAAATTTATATTTCGTGCCAATTATTTTATTGAAGACTAAGTAGAAGAAATTCAACTATTTGATATATATGTATATGAGTTTATTATACTGGCTTACGTCTGTATAGTAATACAACTATAGTTCATGTGGTTCTGTTGACCTGTGTAAGACTTCTTTCAAATTTTGACGCTGTCCTTTTCTCGTCTTATCATTTTAGACAGTGAAGTTGTATACGCCTTTTACTGTAATCAGAATTCGTAATTAATATTGGTCTGAGTGCGATTTGAGATTTTTATTTATTAGAGGGAAAACAGGGTAGAGACTAGCAAAAATAATTATAAAAAAAAAATTGTTCTATTTTTAAAACACATTCTGTGATGATGTTCTTTGTAATCCTCATAGCAAAGAATAGTATTACGTGAGTTCGTTTATTTCTGTTGTAAAGTGGAGCCGCTCTTTTGCTTTTATTTTCTTTTAAAATATTCATCTGCTTACCCGAAGCGCTGGAGGTCAAAAGCATTTCATCTTCACTGCAAGTTTTCATTTCGCTGGTCGAAATACTTTTAGCCCCATGTACCTTTACCTTTTCGTAAAGAGTTTGCTACTGCAATCTTATCCTCTTACTAATATTCGTAATATAACATTCGAAAGTTTGAATGAAAGATTGTCACATATCTCCAAACTGGCTAAACTAATTTGGATAGAATTGGGAATAGAAATACATCACAGCCTAGAATAGTGCATACGGCCTCTACATTTTTTTTATTCCACTCGGACTGAGTCCCGGTCAACAGCTAGTTTAAAATAAATTATGATAGGTACTTACTATTAACGGTATTACTAACATAGTCAATAAA
>JAODUI010000003.1:4055536-4070879 GCA_027563995.1 Papilio gigon
ATCTAGCGATCCGCCGACGTTATCCCTGAAGAAGAGTCCCCGATGGGCTCGAAACTAGTCGGTACCGACACCGATTTACATGTGAGTTAAGCCGTTTCTACAATTAGTATAACCATCTTTCAATACAAAAGTATATTATATTACGGAACCCTGTCATGGCATTTCCAAATAAATTATTTCGTTATTAGAACGCTTTAAATAAATGGCAGGTTAACACTAGATAACAGGTACACCGCGACAGACGTTGACAAGGGCCGTGACAGCCGAAATAAAGTAAGAAATTAGCTGATGATTCACATAATGTGTGAAATGATTACCACCTAACTATCGCCAGAGTATCATCATCAGCTCACTACGTCACCACTAAGGAGGAGTTTACAGTATCATAAGGGTGACTAGGCCATAGTCAACTACGCTGGCCCAGTCCGTGTTGGTTGACTTCACACATATCTTTAAATTTCTTCGCAGATTTGTGCAGGTTGCATCATGATGTTTTCCGTCACCATAAGAGCGTCAGACATTGGTACATGGCGGGATCGAACCTGGATATTTTCGAGTATGTTCCGGTCCCGGCAGGCATTTAACAACTGTGCCACCGTTTTGTAATATGTTGAAATTTTTTTGTATAACAAACCATTAAAACGTGTTGTGTTAGAGTGTTATATTTAAAAAAAAGTCCTAGTAAGATCCAGTTAGCTGTTTTGGAGATACGTAATATCCATCCATCCATCTATACTTTTGTACTATAGTGTTAGTTAGTCGTTGGATGCGGAAGGCGGAGGACCGCATGCTGTGGAAGGCATTGGGAAAGGCCTATGTCCAACAGTGGGCAGACAAGAACTATTGATGATGATGATGATGATGAAACCTTTCCGATTTTTTTTTTCAAATCCGACAATTATTACTGCCCATCATATAAGTTAAGAATTAAAAAAATGTAGATCAGAAGTTACAGTAACAATTTAATACTAAATAAAATCCTTGTGAAATTTTTTCACTTAAATAGAAAGGCGAAAACATCGTCGATCCTTGTCTGGCAGTCTTGTACCACAGAATGCGGGCTATAAAATGTTGACTACGATAAAACTTACACATTCCTGCCTCGGTATGCACGCCCCGCCCGTCCTCAAGAATCTCAGGCGGTTTACGAGCGTCTTGGCTGATGTCTGAGGCATACTCGGACATGTCCGGCCCGGCCTGCGCCCACATTACACGCGCTAATTGCTTTATGCAGATACCAAGCGGTCGGGGCCCCAGTACCGTTGTAATTTTATGTCGGATATATTTTGAGGAATTCACTAGCCCAGTATTGCTTTTAAAATATCTTGTACAATGAACATTTTGGACGGTTGAAATTTTCAAAGCAATTTTTTTTAATGTTATTAATGTTTTTTTCTATTGTGCTTACAAAAACGGCTTAAGAGAGCAAAGTTCATCATTTGTTTTTGTTCATATTAATAATTTACGTCATTTTTTGTAGCTTTATTAAATTCTTCTATAAAATAACATATTTCCCTAAAAAAGAAATGAAAAAACGGTTAAAATCTAATGTAAAGTATATGTTACAAATAAAAAAATAATACATTGTACTAATTTGAAAATAGTTCTACCTATTCACGTATTCGGAATGATGCCCTTTGCGGAAAAACAAGGGTTTACAAGCAGACGAGTTGAGAACGCAATTTGTAACTACTATGTGGGTCTGACGGACCCAAATCAAACACGACCCCTTTGAGAGAGTATTGAGAATGCAAGAGACGGATTCTCGTTGCCGAAGCGATTATTCGAACCGATACATTGCTACAGAGTCTACATTTATGTATATACGCGCACGTAAGGTAAGTTCTGATGTATTACCTAAAGAATACGTTATATTTATAATTTCTTCCACATTCCGTTACTACTCTTGTCATTAAATAGTATTAATAGTGACCTATAACCGTCTTTTCTTCGATAACGATCAGTAAAATATTATAAAACCACAATCACTTAGAACTTTAAACTTGTAGATGTCCGCTACGAACGAGAACGTCGCGGGGCGCGGGAGGTTCCAATATGACATATCTTGGAACCGTCAGCACCGCAGCTGTACTAGAACTTGGTCTGCGGCCAACGCAGATGTGATCTCTCTACATCTCAGTACAGCGTCCAAAGTTTTGCGAGGGAAAGTGCCGCGGGCGGACCGCGCCTAGCCCTCCGAAAATTATTAACGACCGTGACATGATTATTTACTTAATACGGGATAACCACTGCATACTGAAATACATACGGCCCTGTTTACATAGATATAACTAATACATCCTTCAATAATCATAAATAACGTTTTCACGACTCCCCAAAAATCACCTTCACGGGTTGTTTAATGAAATAAACCACGAATTAATAGATTAATTGCGTTGATTAATACGAGATATCAAAATGTAACAGAATCTTTTATTAAATATAACACCAGTATCAAAACATTCTATCCAAATATATCTAAATATACGTCGTTCGCTTGCAGTAGTGTGTGACGCATTGAGATTCAGCGTCGCCGCAACCCCATTCAATTTCCAATAGCAAACATTTGTCCGCTACGAAGTTCCACTTCGAAATCAAATTTAAAAAATATGGATATTTTTATGTAGATTCGTCCCTCGGCCCGTGCCGCTGACAAGTGCCCAGTGAATAGCTAAAGGCAACGCTTCTATTGTGCACTTGCTCCTTTATTCTTTTCAACTTGCAAGTGCAATTTTGAGGGTTATTTTCCTTAAAAAATCGAATTTTATATTTTTTTGACACTTTTCTTTTTATTACTATTACTGATTTTTTTGTAACCTTCCCGAAAGCTGATATGACGAGAACTGACATGTGCTTTCTGGTGTCCAAGATCTCATAAGACACTGTTTCTAGACCAACGTTTAGTAGTTGAAGCTTATGTTTTTTTTTTTTTATATAATATTATAAAGTAAAGATAAGCCAGTAAACATGGCGTCAAAGATTATTTTCTAAATCTCCTACCCTGTAGGGAAGACCAATGATTCGAATTTATGCTTTATGCAGTGGAAAATGATAAATTTATGGGCGTCCAGTTCCTGTCTCGATTCATTTTTACTTCTTCGGAGAGACTTGATTTTTTTTATGGTTACTGCGGCACGTTTGCATAATCTGTTACATTTTCTTCTCCTCACAAATACCTTTGTTATTTTCAAGTTCACTAACGCTCGTTATTCTTTTTTTTTTAATTTTTTTCAAAAGTTTATAATTGTAAATAAATAACGCGTTAAGTATATCGGGACATTTTTTCCCCACTGAAGATGTAATAATAATAATTTCATTGGAAATCGAATCAAACAATAGATATGTTTTTTTATTTAATTTTAAAAAGAATACAACATAAATTATAAATAAATTTGTGTACCGTGAAGACAGATGGCGGGCCAGATCACGTAGGACACGTGGGCGTCGCCTCAACCCTTCTTGGATAATATCTTTAAAAGTTAGGCAGCCCCGCATCCTTCCTCCCTGGGGGGCGCCAGTCCTCTTTAAATTTGGCTTGCAATCAAATGTTATTAATTCGAAACACTCTTGAGACATATTACCAAAGGATGTTTTTTTTAAACATTTGACAATCAAAAATGACAACATCTAATCTTGAACTACAAATAATCGAATCTTTAGTCAATTAGAAAGAACATCTTTTTGTTTCAAACGTTGTGTGAATTTCAAAGTGTTTAATGCTTAATCTTTATTTAGATAGAAACCGTAGAGTGGTGTTTGACCACTTATCAAATTAAATTATTTTTTAAAAACAAAATATGGTACAAAAAAGCACAACAAATATAGGTCGACTAGGTATAACATCCGTCAATACAAAGTCAATATTTCTAATTAAAACCTAAAGTATTAATTAATTATATTAGTATAATAGAGTTTGGCTTTTTAGAGTAATAAAATGCTATTTGTATATTCAGTAATTTTCAGACGAATATTTCTAATAATAATATTAATTCAAACTTAATTTCAGTGAAAAGATTATACACCGCGGGGCTGGGTGGGGGGAGGAGAGGTTAGGGGGGGGGGGGATTGATTTAATTATTCTACTCCTAAGACGTGTCCTCTCCTATAATGATGCTTCATTACTTAAGCATCGCTTTATACAGACTAATTACTTAATAGAAGGAACAAGTTATTTCCATCGCAAAGTCGAACATTGAAAGTGGAATGTAATCAACATTAAACGGGGTCGGAAGACGATGGAAAGTCGAGAAAATAAACAAACAGCAGGACTGAGAATGGAATCCGATTCGTCCGCGCTTACAGGCCTATTAACCTTTATGGTTAAATCATTTGAAATTAACTTCCATATTATATCATAAAAATCTTGCCAATCGCCAGCTACTTTGTCTGCTCGGAATCTAAACGCCGAAACAGTAAATTCCACAGTCTCTGCAAGATAGAATAAAAAATCGAAATACGTACTTCTATTTATTTAAAAATTGGTTAAGTCGTTTGCCAGCAAAAGCTAATAAATTAATATCCAGTAAGAGATATAAATAAATCACACTTCAGAAGGCACGGATCCTCCCAATGCGATTGAATCAAATCTACGAGTAAAAATGTAGCCTCTATATCTCAGAACTATGTAATCAATATAAATATATGTCGTCCGCGAGGACGGGACTATGATAACTCAATAAGCAAGTCCGTTGCGACTGGATTTGTGCCCGCGGACGTGTATTTACGACGCTGTCTGCCAACTTGGATTTATGTATGTCCCTTTTATAAATTGAAATAAAATTCTATAATCCACAAACTTAATGTTTTTATAAGGAATAAATATTTACTCCATCTTCTTCGTTTAGACGTAAGGTATAAATGTATAATTCACAATATAATAATTTCATTGCATGAACAAATTGCAAACATAGATCACGGTGTGAAAAATAGGTCAAAAGACCCTCGTGCCCTGAGGGAAAGTCCTGATAAAACTTCTATGAAAAACTTTTGTTTTGCGCACCTTACTGAATTATACAGTTACAAAGAATACGGAAGAATGGCTATTATTTTTTTAATTATAAATAAAGATGTCTTACAAAAAATTTTAGAACTTGCAATAATTACTAGATACGAGAAATTAGTGTTGATTTTTATATGAAAAGCTAAATATTTTTTATTACATTAATAACAAACTGATTGTATAAATTGACATCCGAAATTATTACAAATAACTTGGAACAATTATTAAAAATACACTCCTATTTTCTCTTCAGTACTTTTTTTTTTGCCCTGTTAGAGATATTTGTGTATGTATCTAGTACAAAAGCTTTTGTTTTTAGGCAAAGAACGTTGCGGACAAAGCAAATAGCGTAGTTTGTTGCAGGCAATCAGTTACTTTGTATCCGTGGCCAGTGGTCGTCGAGCGCAAATAGGGGACATAAATGTGAATGGATGTTAACGTGTTTTTTACGACGCCGGCGCGGGCGGTGGCGCTGGCGTGGCGTATCGTTTTGTTTGCGTCCTCCGCTCGCTGATATCTTCATCTGTCGCCCCGGCCGCCCCACGCATGTTTTTTTTCTATTTCTAGTTCTTTTTATTGAGATATGACTAGAAGGTTTTATTGAAAAACAGATCAGGTTTTCTTTTTTTTTTTTTTTTTTACAAAATACCTTTTGTACATTTTTTTTTTAAATTTTGATATAAAGTGTACATATAAAATCGTCTATGGTCCTTAACAAAGTTGTTCAAACATTTTATTTTAAGAGATTTAATATGACAAAAATATCGTAAATATTTTTATTTTTCAAGCAAAAAGAACTGTCTAACGTACACGGCGGGTAACAAATAAGATCATAGTAGATTGACAGCAGTAATTTATTTATACGATTTATTGTCCCAGCCCGAGTAGGGAAGGGGAGGTTGGGCCACAGTCAACATTGACTCTATGTCGAAGTGTTTGCACAGTATCGGACCGGATTGGCGTGTTCTTTTCGGCAGGATGCTTCAACAATACATCGGTTAAACGATAAAAGAGCTGTACTTTTACATTTATTTCCTTTATTGAACAAAAATGATTAATAATTCCTAATAGCTAGTAAGACTTGACATCGCAATTACAAAAATTGTACCAAAAAAATAGCAAACTTTTTTTTTTTTGCAAAATTTTACTCTAAATAATTTTTAATGCACAATAATTAAACAATGTCGTGTGGGAACACAATCGTGGTACAAAATACTTACGATAAATACCTACATTATAATCGTAACGTAATCTGTTCTGACAGTGTTATAGTCCAGGGTATCAATACATCAGGGCGTACATTGTCTGACATCAAACATAAGTCTCGCCGAGGACGATCAAAGCGTTCCGCTCAGCAATTATTCGCTTTGCTGATGATAAATTGACTTCATAACGTGAACCAGCGCTCTTTTTGTCTATGCGATCTGAGTGATGCGCCCTCGGGGCGAAAGGGCTAGTGTGGAGATGGACTTTCTTATATTCTGAATAATGAATTTAAGAATTAAATTATTGAAACACTTTTACTAAAATGTTAGCTAATTTGGGGAAGGCCCATAACCAGCAGTGGGCAGGCAAATGCTAAAGACGATGGTGTTTGCCAATATGCGTTTTATAAAATTATAAATAGAAATTGTTACATGGATTTAATTAAAATTCTGAAGAAACAAAAAATAAGGTTTTTAATTGTAGTATGGGTATACATATACGTACATTAATTTTGTATATATTATCTTTGAATTATAAAGAAAATTCAATAATGCTTATTGTAAAACTTATTCGAGGTAAGCAATCGATGTTATCCACACTTGTACAGCCCGCAGCCGGCGTCCGCCCGCCCGCGGCCTACTGTCGTGTCGCATTAACGAGAATCGCATCATAACTCCCGATAATCTACGTTTATTGGCTCCGTTCGCGGGCTTTATTACTCTCTCCGATATATGTTATCATCTATTTCAATATTTACGTACCTCCGATGTTTAAGGATAAATGTTTAACGATAAATTACAAATTCAAATACAAATTAATGGACTATGGCCGGTATGATATTGTTATGGAGTGTGTCGCGAAAGACGAGAGAATAAGAGGCAGACTCACAGTCTTAGTCAGTATTAGCCGAAGGTCAGACTTAGTCCGCCCACAATGACCAAAGACGAGGAAGGAAAAAAAAAGTCAGACTTAGTAAAAATATCGGAAATAGCAACAAACAGGATGGTGGAGACCCAGTAGAATTCTTGACAATGTTTTATAAGATTTAATGGGTCAACAATCACAGTATCTTGTCATAAGTTTGTTGGTTTATTTTTATTATATGGCTAGTTCTTAGCTTCTACATTTTTCCTTTTCATGTTGTTTTCTATCTAGAAATTTAAATAGTAGATTGTAAATACGTGGGCGTTTGCATTTTTATAATCTTGCTTTGTATTGATGTACAATATTGAAAGTTATTTCCGATGAAGAAATATGGTAACAGCAAACAACAATGTTGTGTAGTACGATTATATCAGGTAAATGAGACATCCATGTTTCTATGGACTAATATGTTTAAGAACGGTTGCCTACTTCTACGTAAGCTTTAAGCATAACATGGATATTAAAATCTCCTTCAAGCTATATACTAAAGACAATTCATTATTAGAGCGCCGTTACTGAGGCCATAATCGGCATTTATCGCCCTTTTATAGCAGATTTTACGAGCGAAACTATTCAGGCAAGAGATGTGCTTGTTCTTATCCGGTGGAGCTTTTGTTAGAGCTAATCACGTGACCATAGCGTTTACGTTCCATGAGTGTAATTACCAGTTACCGTCATCTTGTCTACATTTGATTGGCTTTCGTTTACTCCGACGTCGACGTTTTCTTAACAAACTTTTGTACAATTTGAAAGATAGCGTTCGTGCGACCGTTAACAGGTCAGTCGATTTTTCCTGTTAATGAACAAGTGAGATAAAAATGTAAAATGTGCTCTTTGCTTTTCTTTGTTAAAGGAAAATGAAAGATATAAATTTAACGTCTCCCAGGCAGGCCGTCCCCGGGCCGGTTACCCTACCTTGTTTATTGAAGTCGGAATGCAATTAAATAATAACACTGCGGCCATCGCTTAATCAAGCTGAGATATCTTATTTAGTAGCGACTAATGAGCGCTGTAGATCACATTCGGTAATGCTGATACAGCCAGATAAATCAAACGCTTTCGATCTCAAACTTATGCGCGACGATTAGGGTATTCATGTTGACATAATGACCGGCAAACAGAATTAAACTATACAATTTTTCATTACGCTGTTATATACCGCCCGGTCGGTACGCGGTCAACGTAATTTCATTCGAAGACGTTAATAAACTGCGGTTGTAACCTTCGTTTTTATAAAAGAGTTCAATTATTCAGAAATAAAATTGTACGTATTAAAAATATCATTTTAATTTTAGACTTGAAATGTAAGAGACTCAAATGAAAATAACCAGATAACATTAAAAAGCGCAACAAAATGTATAATTACTGATTCAGGATTGATTTTTTAAATCAATTTCCATCTAGTAGTAAAAGTTTACTAAAGCAGTTTTTAAATTAACATTCAGAAGGCATTAATAGGTGCAAAAAGAAAAATATACAAACAAACGCTTTAGCGAAATTAGTATTATACATAACGTCTAAGTGACGAAACGAACCTAGAAATCTTCTCTAAAAGTGCGCAATCTCGGAACGACATCAAACTGTGGATGGTCCTAAAACATAATAAATACAGTGACAATACGGACGGAATAGTTGCCGTGCTTAATTTACAACCTCGAAATGGTAATGAACACCATAAGAAGACAGCGACACAAGCAATGGTCGTCGTTAATAATAGCATTAAAGATGTAGTAACAAGTAAACGTATGTCTGAGAGGGCGGCAACACACGGCGCGATCTCGACTGTATCGTGCGTAAGAAGCATTACCACAGCGTAGATATGATCGCATCCACGCTCGGCTAGCACGCGAATCCGACCGAGCTCATTGTATGTTAAACGGCGCGCAATTAAAGGGGACGACGCTTAATACACACATTACTAGCGCAATATTAGGCGCTCGCGCACAGTTGACATGATTAAGAGACGGGGACGTGGGAACAGATGTTGATAGAGAACATAGAAAGCAAATAGTTAATTACAACTGGCAATAACATTATTGCGAAGCATTAATTTGGTTACAATTAGCTCTTTGTTTCGAAGCAACTGTATACAGTGAACTGCACAGTAAAGTAATGGTACAAGAACACAGTTAAATATAAGAAGAAAAAAATTATGTAACGATCGTGTCTCACATAAAATATAGTTCGTCAGTGTATGAATAAAATTGACACACAAAATGAAAAACAAAGTATTACGAAATTAAAACATCAAATCAAACTGTACAATAGCAATAAAACTAGATATCCAACTGCCGTTACAAAGCGCCAGCATAAAATACTGAATACCATAACAACAAAGCTCTACAGCCAGACAAGCTTTGAATGTCGTCGAAGCACAATGGAAACGTGCCTTTATGGAAATATCAATAATAGTAGTCAGAGTAGTTTAGTGCGCTGTTAATGCACGTCGCGCTCGCAGACAAATTCAATCGACAGGAGCCTCCGTCCCAGCCGCAGGGTGTCCCTCGTTTACATCCACCCGCCTATCTATTTACTACGCTATTGGAAATAAAATTGAGCGGCGAGATTGCATAGGAACTTTCAAAGGGTGAAATCGACTCTTTATGGACGCATTTTATTGTAGTCATCGACACTGTCGTTTAACAAAAACGGTACCGTTGGGCCCACGATTAAGAGTAAATTGAGTACTCGATCTTTTGACCTGTAGTACTGTAAAGGTAACATCGGGGCAGGTATAGGTGTAACCGTTGTTAAAACTACCCACTCTGTTACAAAGCGAGGTACACATTACGAGGCTAGTACGCGAGCCCCGAAGCCGATCGTCTCAATACGTTTACAAGATGCGTCTAGTGGCGTTATCACAAAATATGATAGATCGGCGGTTGTAGCGCGACGGTCTCCCACGCGGCGCAACCGTGATTAATTATAATTCGAATTTTATTCAAAGTGAACAGCGGACAAACTACGATACCAATCAATAAACGGTTCCATACCGACGACGGTACCGACACGATACTACAATTTACTGTTGCCGATAGAGCGTATGAAGACGTCAATGCCGCGGTGAATAAGTTGCTTAGATTAGCTCCGGAACAATACTAGCGACATTTCCATTGTCAAACGAATCTTCATGTAACAATAGCCTAAAGTGGAGAGATTCCATCTACTGGTACATCAATAGTTGCGCAATTTGAACAAGAATAACTCTTAAATTGTACAAGTACATTGAGTTGTTCAAGTAAAGCTTATCTTTGTGTCTCTTTATCATAATAAAATCCTGTTAAAATATTATAGCTAATTTATCTTTAGTAATGTATTTACAGCGGTCATAATTAACTTCAACAACTAGCCGAGAAGGTAAGAACTGTAAGCAAAAGCCGCAGACTGTTCGCGCCGTGACAGTAATCGCGTCCTTTTAACGACATAAATCATAACGACGAGCTCAGAGCCGCCACAAAGATGCATGACACGCATCGTCGTACTACGGCACGATAAATAGCAGCCAGCACTCTTTCAAGAGGGCAATAAGTCGCATGCGGGTCAGAGGTGAAGTGAATAAAAAACGGCCGACAATTAAATGGCGTTCTTGAAGGTTAATGAGCACAATAAATATGTTGTCGGCACCGCAGCTGCAGACAAACAAATGCACGGTGCCTACACACATGAGCAGACTATGGCGGCCCGGAGCGGCGGGACGGCCGGGCCATTCAAGACTGTACCAGCATTGACGACAAACGTGACTCGCGCACAGATTCTTTTACCCACATTCAAATTATCATTTCTCAATGGAACTGTGCGATTAGTTTTTAAACAACGCGATAATCGCGCCTCGTGTTTTAATGACAAAAGCTGTCATTAAATACTACAAAAAGTTAAATTTACCAAAAGGTAATTTAATCACCCTTATTTCCATAAAGACTTAGTTTTCTTTTTGTTAAAGCCTGACGACAAGCGCCGTCATCAACCATCGTCTCGGCTTCGCAAGCACTCAAACGCGACTGCACCAGACGGAGCCGTACCTGCATTTGATTTATAATGAGAAGGGGACATAGAACCGCGGGTGTGAACTCATTCGGCAAACTGCAGCGTCCTGGGGCATTAATGACCGCTCACAAAACTTTCCGATGCTTAACGTAAAATCGTCTCTAGCTCCATTCCAAAGACGCAGTCAGCGAGGGAGGGTAGGCCATTTTAAAATGGTTGTTCAATGGTATCACAGCGGGTAGCGTTTATAGCTGGCGCCTGGCAATACGCGGCGAACCTTCGTGAGCTTGGCCCATTATCAACTGCGACCTTTATATACTTTGTTTTTTTTTTTGCACGGGACCTATTTTTATAAAAAGAAGCGTGACTCTGCCATTCCAAAAAACGCAGACTCTCGAAACAAATTATCAAGTAAACTATTTATCAAAAATCGTAGCTATCATAATTTCGTCTCGAGATTCGATTTGGTACATCACCTGAAAGCTTAAATGGAAACGAAGGGAACAAGTTTTTAATAATAATGAGGAAGTCTGCACTGATAATTTGATTAACGTCAGCATTGCGACGACCGTCTTTAAATATACACAAAAAAATGCATTAACGTGGCAATCATTACATCTCTGTTGTGTTTCACAAAGTTCAGCTAAACACGTTGTGTGAATTAGACTTCGCTTGTAAAAGGCCTGAAGCCGAACGGGTGATAAAACTTGTGCGGCTCACGCATTAGGCGACACATTTGCTTGCCCTGTCAGCAAATGAATATTGTTGTCGAGTCAAAATCAACAGGGACGTATTAACACGAGCCGGAAGGTGTAGAGCTGTGGGTGTTCCCAACCAGTCTTACTTTTGTATGACCAGCAATAGATTTTTTAGTATAATATAGGAAAAATGATCAAACTCTAACCTTGGTTCATCAAATTTAAAAAGAGATTAAGGAACCGGAACGCACATTGGACCAAACATGGAAATGCGAGTATGTAACTCATCGTGGAAGGTGGTGTGCCCATCCGTTTTAACTGAGCCATCAGTCCTTTTAAAAACAAAAGAAAACTTTTCGTGTCATTTAAAATATCAGGATAATAACTTTGAGATACTTTATAATTGCTGGTTTCTAAAGATATTTAAATAAAATATAACAATGGACAGCCATAACACACATTCCTGATGTAAACGGTAATTTGATCCATTAGGACGCGTCAGATCGTCAGCACGAAACCGAGGTCAAACATGATCTGAAACGAAGACAAAATGAAATAAAAAAAAGTCAAGCACACCGGTGGCTGGCCGATACGCCGCCCCTCTGTTTTAGAGACGAAAGCAAACAATACGAAGATAGTGGACAAACAAATGTAAATGACCAAAATGTGAACGTCATGTTTGGCATTCCCATAAAGTAACGTTAACACATCATTAGAGGTAATGATGCTGTGATTACGGAGGTGGAAGGGGCAGCCCGGGTACAGCTGAAGTGATCGCCTGCTTACTGTGTGGTCTTACGCCTTTACAAACACGAGACTCAATTCTTGTATTTGGGCCAGGTGCTCGGTCACTTTGATGATAGATGTTTGTACTTTTACTAACCTTGACTTATTATACGTAAATACAAATTATAAGTATAAACAAATTAGTAACGAACTTATAAATCATGAAAGTTTGATTTTAGTAAACGAAAAATCGCTTATGTACCTATATCAAATGCCAATAAGAGTTTGTTTGGTTTAAAACAGAGATTTTTTTTTGTGGATACCTCTAGAAAAAACAAACCCTTTATAACAGTAGGTTCGGTTATGACGTCTCTCAGTAAATCATACAGCAACAAAAATTCCAGTTCGTCCTTTCCCAAGAGGAACATCGATCGAAATTATTTATAGGCCAGTTATCACACGATCTCAGTAATCGATACGGGTGCAACCGAGATAACTACGCACTTTTTGTTCATTTTTATATGAAACCAACAAGTTATTGCAATTGAATTATGATTGAATTTTAACGCGCGTTTAAAAACATTTGAAAATCTTTTGCGTTTTATTAAAAACGACAAATATATATAATATATAACTAATTGGTTCATTAGATAATTAAATGGTATTAGTAATACCGTACTCTACAGTGGTAAAGTACTTTGGGTAATAATAAAGTTGAGTATTTCAAAACTAGATTCGCCGGTGGTCTGAAACAATGCAACAGTGACACAACAGAGTGTTCAGCAAATGTGGGCAATAACAGTGGTCGTATAATTCGACGGTAGCGCGTGCGACCGACCGTTGATTGAGCGTATAAACCGAGCCACCCACATGCCAGCGGCGGACTGCATGAGCCGTCGTTAACACGATTTAGGCCCAGATACATTGAGAATAATTGTGGGAAAGATTCGGTGCCATACTTCATTACTCGGCGTTGCACAACATTGCACAATCTATGATTATCTGAATTGACTACAAAGTGTTCTTTTCACGGTTTCGAAGTTTCATTGACATGATTTGAATGGACCTAAAATTTTCGGATAAACTATCACTAGGTTGAAATGGTTTAAAAAATACTTCGAAATTTTAAACTTGGTGGATATTTCTAAAGTTATAGTTGTTTATGACTGATTAGATTGGTTTGGAGAAAACGCAAGAACTGCTACAGTTTAATGTTTAGAAGTAATAATTATTACTCAACAATTCGCACAGTTAGAATGTCAGAAGAAACATTAAACATGACCGACGAATCACTGATGAATCCTAAACAAACGTATCTGAACAGTCGGAATGCAATAAATAGCCAACGCATAGACTATAAACAGGCTCTTGTTTAAGCGAAACTTCACCGACATAACTAACAAGTGGCTTAGCTTCACTATAAATTTCCTATGCACATCATGCGTAATTGTAGATTGAAATAAATCAATAAATAAAACCATGTCAATAGTAATGGTGAACATGCGTGGTTCGCGCCGCGTAACTCACTCGTTACGCCCAATAAATTTTAATAAACCTAATTGGATGACGACAGAAAGTTCAAACACACCCAACGATATTGATTTAAGAACCCACGTTACAATAATTTGAATCTACCGCGCCATTAAATATTGCATCGCATTAGGGCTGTAGTGAGAGCGTCGGCTTACGTTGGACGTAATTAGCTATGTGTTAATTGTGTAACATAATACATGCTATAGAGCCTTGCACAACGTTGTGATACATACGAGAGTCGTTAAAACGCATTACGTGTTCGAATGACGTACAACAAATGAGCGGTGCAGTTTCCAATGACTGCGCTCATAGCGAACAATTAAGCAAAGCAATCGGCTATATATCACTGCGCAAATTGGCAATCAACTAACATTGATTAGCAGGAGTAGGGCCGCACGACGCCGCCGCCGTTGGGGTCCTGCGCGGACAAATTTCCTGTAGCGCCGCCGTCCGCCAGACTAATACCTTCATTGACTAATCTCTGTATCCATAATATTCATATAACTCTCTTCGAATGTTTCAACGTACATTCTCAATTAGCGTCAACTGGATAAAAAGGTAAAAATATTCCATCATCGTAATAAATGAGCTCACCTGATCAATTCGAACGTGGCCAGATAACAAACGGGGCGTAACAATCAAGATTATCATATCCTGGATCAACGGTGACATCAGCGCAATGATTCCATTGATGAAAAAAATACACCATAACTTGTTGGACGGAGAAGCGATGACGGCACTGCGTCAACACTGTACTTTGACGCAATTAAGATTTTCGGATACTGTGCCATTGTGTTTAAACAATTTATTAACATGATTTAAGTGCATGGATCTAAAAACAATGTATTCCGAAGCAGCGATTACGAGCCTAGATTGGTTGGCGTGTTTACACTGGTCAGAAGGCGACGCAATCAATATTTCGCTAATGTGCGCTTCGATAATTCGATTTTAGCACTCCGACACTAATTTCATATCATCATCCTATCATATCAGGATCGTAGAATTTAACTAATAACTTAAGGAGAAATATACAATTATTTCACTTACAAAAATAAATATGATACTTTACACTTTACTTTGTCAGTTACGAGTTTGATACGATCTCTTTAATTCAGAGTAGTTTCGTCAAAAATAATATTTTTGATATTGGTTAATTATCATCATCAACAGCTCATTGTACGTCCCCACCGAGGGGTTCAGAGTGTACCCTATTATTAGGGGTGACTAGGCCATAGTCAACCACGCTGGCCCAGTGCGTGTTGGTTGACTTCAC
>JAODUI010000003.1:4072960-4088623 GCA_027563995.1 Papilio gigon
CCCCCGATGGGCTCGAAACTAGTCGGTACTGACACCGAGTTGCACGTGAGTTAAGCCGTTTTATAAGTTATATAGTGCTATGCGATTTTCTTCAAGACAGAGCTCAATTGATTTATTACATTTGGTAACACCAACTAAGTAAAAAAAATCTAATTTCTTGATAACTACTACTATCTGATTCCAAACGCCACTTATGTGGTACTTTTAAGCTAGTTAGAATATTTTAAACATATAGAAAATGTGATTAAATCACAGTATTAAATCAAAAATTTCAAAAAACTCAAAAAGGCGATATCAAATTACAGGCACCGATTGCCATTACGGTAATATCCCTTTATAACTCAAAGTAAACAAAACTATCGAAATTTATGAGCGAGATCCCGACGAATAAAGGAGCGGAATCAAAGCGCCACGGAAACCGTATAAAGGAAATATTTCTTAGACGAGAAAAAAAATCAAAAGATGGAGAGATAAAGGCGGTCATTCACGGTGCACGGCAAGAGGCACCCGCTGTTTTATCAAATACGAGATTAGTCCTTTATGAGTCGTAGCCGGTCCTTTATAAGGGACAAATATTTTGACACGCTGCTAAGCAAACATCGGGCAGATGTGTAACGGGATTAAGGTCAGAGCCGTACGCATAATCACACATTAAAATATATTCTTATCTCGGGGGATAAAAGGAGTTCAAACAGAACGCTTCATTTAATTTTAAATCTTTCTTATCTACATCTCACTTAGCAACAAAATCTCGCTTTAAATTCTATTTGTCTACAACTTAGTAAGTCTTCAAAAGAGCCAGCGCGGCGCCGGTTATCATGAATTGATTTATGTAAACGTAACGCCAACATTGCTTTCAATTTGTAATTCTAAGAGCACTTAAATACATTAAATTCCAACTACTTATAGCTAACAAATATCCTGTTCTTAAAAATCTCGCTTCAAAAATAAGAAATTTATTATTAGATTAAAAAAAAATCACGAAAGTCATATTATACATTATTTTTTTCTCTCTCCAGTTACATCATTAGACAACTATGGAACTGTGATAAATTATTGGACCCGTGACGTGTTGTGTATCAAAGTTAGAAGTATTAAAATGTCTATCAAGGAAATCAATTAACGATCAAAACGGGGTTGGATAATTGCATATAAAACCGCTGTGCAGTGCACAAGGCACAGGCATGCACGCTATCCGACATCGGCCTGTGACCGACATAGCATCGCACGGAACCACAATTCAATAGCGATCCAACCCTGTTGACGACATTCAATTCGCACTGATTAAATTCTTCACCCCGGCCGAGTTACAAACTTCAATCTTTAAAAATAAGAACAAAGCTCTCTTACTATTCTTTTATACTATACGCGGTATACAAAATAAACAGAGAAAACAAAATGTGCGTTTGACACACAATTGATTTCAAATTGTGTGTACATAAAAATTCAAAACAAATCATCTATTAACACTGTTACATTGCAATTACGCAAGGTTTTAAATTTTATAACGTTTTACACAAGACTCACAATTCAATGTTTACTGACACGTACAGAACAAAGAATTTTAACTACCCGCAAATAGACATAGTTCATGTTGATATCAAACTTTAAGTATAAACAACACTTTAAATGATTTCAAAGAAAACAGAGCGGAACTTTGAAAAGCGAGGTTTTTATTAGTTCATACCATTGATTATAGAAATATTAATATTGCTATATATTGCATCTATATTAATTGATATGTGTATACAAAATAACATACAATGAAATTTAAAGGTCACGCTAACAAAATCGATCATTTGTGTTGACAGTTCTATTTAAATGTAGAGCCGATGTACGCTAATGTTTGTTTAGTATAAATAAAAAAAATATTTGAAAACTATAATTAAAAATTTTCAACTCAGAAGAAAATGGCTGTATTTTAAAAATCACCACTTTAAAGATTAAGATAGTATTATCCACTTATCGTATTCCTTATGTAGAGTCGCAGTATATAGCACTCTAATTCAATACACTGTATAATACATATCAGCGGTGTGAGCTGATTACTCCTGTCTTATGTGTATACTATTTCATACAATCAATCCCATTCTCTGATCTCTCTTGACCTTCTTAGTCATTGTCATTACTCTCCTACTTATACGCCCATCACCTCTTCCTAGTAGGTAACCTGTCATCAAAGATTACAAGTATCTTATACGAAATAAATAATGAGAACCGATTCGACGAACTCAATATAAACAGCCTCGGACAAATGAACACTACATTCGGTAGTGAGAGGGATAGCGAAGATATGTTTGAATGTTTGTCGTCTAACTGTGGTATTGTCGAGTGCGGCGGCCGGCGGCAGGCGGCCGGCGGCTCGCGGCCCGCGGCACAGCCGACCAACTGACAGTTATACAAACAAGTATTGTACGTCTGCACGCCAATAGTGAGTCTCATTGTCATGCCTAGTTGCCAAGCCTCTACTTGTTTGAAAAAATTCGCTTTCCCATCGACGAAAATTGGAAAAAGTATTTTTGCCTTTTTTTGATCGAGTTGGTTTTAATCGATTTCATTCAAAATTTTGAAAGGTCTCGTTTCCTTTACACATGAGACATCCTAATTTTACAAATTCATAACATTCAACAATTCTCAGTCTCACGTAATTTTTTTTATAATTTATTTTAATTAATAGATGCGTTCACACCTTAAATTGTTGAACACTATCTCGCATTTATTACACCGCAATTAGGGAACATCTTTATGATTGCTCATTCGCTTTACTTTCAAACGTAAATGTTATTAAAAAAAATAGATGAGCACATTCAAGTCATTGAACTAAAGCATTAATAAAATCAGATCACTAAATCACGACAATGTGCTCGAGTCTAAATTCAACTTAATAGTTTCTGAAGATATAAGTTTGGTCTAAAATACAACTATGTAAAATTAACACTACTACGGCTACATTCAATAAATTACATTATTGCTGCCAAGCAATTTTTCAATCTATAAACACACTATGTTAAATACATCACTTTTAACAAGTAGAGACATCTATCGCCAAACTACTTCAACATGTTAAAGTGGAAAATAATATGACTATTCAATGATAGATGGCAGTGTTCACCTATGGTGCAATTACTTCTTTTATTTTGAGAAAACATTAAATTTACGAAATAAACACTGTGTGTAAGTTAGATAAATTAACAGGAATTCATTTTCTTATAGCGCTTGTATATGGTACACAAAATGTTTACATACGGGCAAGGAAGGCTTAGTTACAGTTTAAAGAAAAAGAGTGATTTGGAAGAATATGTGTTTTAATATGAACAAACACTTTATTTAACCAATTCAATTCCGCTAGCTGCAAACTTACAACATTTATTATTAAAATAAGCCTCCAGGGAAAAATACAAGCTTATTAATGCCATGACAAATATTAAAGGCACTCAGTTTGTTTATGATATTGACTTAATAGTATGGATAAAGCATTTATAACCTGTTATATTGGAAAAGAGTGACAAATCTTTTCACAACCTAGTCATTTTCCCAAAGCTCTTGTTTGTTTTAATGCATATTTTTTCCAATAAATGAGAACATATATTGAAATTCCTTTCAGTGATAAGTGGGAAGCACGTAACAGAATTAATGTAAGGTCACAGCAGTAACACATATCTTTTTTTCAGTCAAGTTGCATGTGCAATAGATAATTTAAAAGATTAACATACCCTTTTTAGTGGCACTTTAAAGCAGATAATTCTTGTGCCTTCTATGACTTTTCCACATGCTTTATATTGCAACCATCTGCAACAAGGAATAATCATAAAGTTTATAGCTACATGGAAAAACTTCTGTGTTTATTTTCAAACCTATCTGGACTCTTACCTATCTGGAATTCGACCAGCCATTTTGCAATATTTACAAAAACAAATTTATTTCCTAGATTTCCCATCCATTAAAGCAAATATTAACAATGAAAATTGTACAACAAAATATTGCACTATATAAACGGACAAAATAGATTTCAGTCGTATGTTTCTACACAAAAATAACCTAAAAATGTATGTAAATAAGCTGTCAAATAGACCATAGAGAAAATTGTGGAGTTGTCAAGTCGTCGACACTAAGCAGATTGTCAAATTTTAAGAGAATTAGAAAAACTTTCTTTTTAAATTTAATTTATCCAGCTAACATACATTTATGTATATTTAACACGTATAGGGTATAGGTACAGTTTTGGCATAACTTCGGCCAAGGACCGATTAACGTGGCGATCTTCAGGGAAGGCCTACGCCCAGCTGTGGATGCCATATGACTGATATGATGAGGATAACTACAAACCTCCAGCTGCTGTATCAAGGTTAATTCCAAACAGCTGATTCTGAACTAAATAGCTATTTTTCAAATACGCTATGCATGTGATAGTCTGCTACAACGTCAAAAAAAATCTGCCGGAATGTAGATGGCAACATTGAAAACAAGAAATGTCAAAATAAAATATTGTCAGCTTTGATAATAGGAATTGGTACACGGATTTTAAACTTGAGGTTTTAGGTCTTAAAATTTCAAACAAAGATTAAAATAGTATTGTAGCTGCAAAGTATTTTTAAAGCAAATGGGTGCCAACGAGTACGTTAAATATAGGTTAGGTTATAATGTATAGCTTGATAACAGTGGTTGTCATAGAAACAATATGAAAAGGAGAACATGTTTAATCGAATGTTTGGAAACTGTCAAGGATCCATTTTTCACAGGTTTTGAAAAAAGAATTAAAGAGAGTGTTTATATTACCGAAAATATCAATATGATTTATCAAAACACAACTTGGTACAAAAAGTTGATTAATGCTGAGAAGTCGTGCATAAAAGATAATAAAATAAGGAAGATACATTATAAGTTTGAAGATGGCCGTGAAATGGTTGAAGAATATAATGAAGATACACAGGTTTTATTACGGAGATCTTGGAAAGTAAAAGGTAAATTGGGAGGTGAGGGTAAATGGTTAGCAGAGATTGGTGATTCTATTCCTGAAGTCAATGCTAATGTTGAAGTGGCAGATTTATCTGAATGTAAAGACCAGGTAAATAATATTATCTTATCTTTGTGGTCGAATTTAAAACATTGAACTTTAAATTCACTGAGTCATAATTAAAAAGTCATAAAAAAGAGGTCTTTATTTCCAGCCTGTACTTACTAGACGAAATACGAGGGTGAACTTAGAGTGGAGAATTAGAAATTTACCATACCCGATAGAAACTTATTCAATTAAAGCGGATAATGATAATAAATGCATTATTGTAAGCACAACAAATAAAAAGTATTACAAAAAGCTAGAAGTTCCAGAACTTGAGAGGTTGAATTTACAACTGCAACAAGCCAATGTACAATCTTCTCATAATTTCAACACTTTGATTATTTCTGTAAGTATTTACATTATTTTAAAATATAATAAGCAACATGTAGCAAAAAAAAAATAATGGAAAGTCATTCTTTACTTTTTTGATAATTTATAGGTTATACTGTACTGTGTATTTTTATTAAAAAAGAAATGTTTTGTTTACTAATTTCAGTATAAGAAACCACAAGCACTACTTGATATGGAAAAGGAATGGTTTGAAGAGCTGAAAAAAGTGAAGCCTATCAAGGATATTCCAAGTGAATGCAATACCCAGTAAAAAGACTATTCTATATGTGCACTATAATTTTAGTCTAGAATTGGAAGTTCGAAATAAAAATATGTTAATAATTCTTATAATTTATTCATATCTATCATTTATCTCCAATAGTTTTTCTATTAAAACTATATGAAACATTTTGAGTAGAAATCCTTATATTTAACTTAAACCTAATCCTCAGCTAAGGCTTTAGCTTGTTTCTTCAATTCCTCTTCATCTGGTTCTTTATCAAGTAATCCTTTCGCTTCCAGATATTCACCATACTGTTTAGGTATACCCATGAATGTCTTGATTTTGGCTCGTAGCTGTTTCCATGTTTCTTGATAATAATTTTTCCTGTCTCTTTCCATTGCCTTATAATCATGATCATATTTATTCAGTAGGTAAGTTATAAATTCCACTTGACCTTTAGGTAGCCTGCAAATTGAGTTACTAATTTGAAAAGATACGGCACACAAGATTTTAATATTCTAATGGAGTTATAAAATATACCAGAAAATATTGACAATTTCATATAAGTCCCTACATTAACAATGTTTTTTTTCAATGTCCTGCTAGTGAGAGAAGGATAATATACAGTTAAACACTTACATAAATCTCCTTTCTCTTGGTGCTTTGGCTTCTTTTTCTAATTTTTCAGCAACTTCTTTTTTTATAGGTACTGTGGGCATTGTTTCCTCTTCCTCAATGTTCTCTATTTCTCCTCTGTTAACTATCACCTTGGCTTGTTTTATTTTTTCTTGCTTTATATTTGGTATCTTTATAATTTTATTGGGATCATTGGCTAGGCCCATATCTGTCAGATTTTTGTAAGTAGATTTCTTGTGATCCCATGCCTCTTTTATTACTTCACTGAAATAAACCAATTGATGCTTTATTGATAGTCAATGCCAATTTATTAATGGATAAAGTGTAAAATATTACCATGAAAGTAACAAGGAGGAATGTAAATTAATAAGAGCAAAATCTTACCATGGCACAGTGCCTGTATTGCGTTGCTTTCTGTTCAATCTTTTACGATTAAGTTTGTGCAGATATTTCTTTTTACGGTGTTGTTTTTTAACCTTCATGATGATGTATGTTGTTATATACTTCTGGTGTATGAAAAATCGTTTTAAATAATTATACTCAAAAACAACAACACAACTTAAACTTTACACCTCAGTTAACGTCAAGTTGACGTTTGCTGACCATGTGCTATTCATTCGGTTTTAAAACTTTTGTCGTAACTGTTTTCTATGTAACATCAATTAAAAGACCAATTTTTTTAATGAAATATATTATGTGTATATTATCTAATTTTATGAAATATATTATCCAATTCAGCAACCCTATTTGTTTCAAACCAAAGGTAACAAAGACTAACAATAAATTCACAAATTATCCTATATTTAATTGTTGGCCTTTACGTTAACGTAAATTTGTTCGTTATATTGACTTCTCTCATTTGCGGAGTACCCGTTATCTTCCTTACTCTTTTTGTTAGTTTAGATTTTCACAAATTGGTTTCGATTATCTATATACATGGAAAAGGTGTATGCTCTGGGGTTCATTATAGATTCTGTCAAAAGTGGCAAAGTCACCATCATATTTCTTGTCGTGTTTTCGTTGGATTGAGGTTAAGTATTAATTCGCGAAAAAGTCCAGTCGGAAGAGCCGTAAACAAGAAACTCAACTCAACTCAACAGTGCAATTTGTTTATAAAGATTAAATAAAAAAAACAAGATGCATAAACAAGGTTCAACAAGATATCAAAAGTTTCTTAAATCAGAAAAGGCTAAAACTAAGTTAAAAGGAAAAAAAGAATTGCCGAAAGGGACCAATGTTACCAAAACTAACTTTAAAGTGAAAAAAATTGTAATACAGGAACAACTTAAGAAACATGGTCAAACAGAGGCATTGTCGTCAAAGAAGCTAAATGCTAAAGAATTGTTAATAAGGCTAAGTCATTTTAATACAAATGCTCGCATGGAAGCCTTAAGTGGACTGAAAGAACTAGTAAATCTGCATAGTAACTCTCTGGAAGTAAACTTAGGTCAAATTATTCATGGTGTTACACCTTTGGTTTTAAATATTGAAAAAAATGTAAGTAACATATAATTAACTATGTATGATTAGGATTTTTAATGGAATTATTATTGCATTCCTTTTTTTTATTTGTAATGAATACAATTCGTTTATTCCAGGTACGTCGTGAGTCAATAAAAGTAGTCCATCTGGTGTTAACAAATGTTAGCACTGAAAAAATAGAACCATTCTTTGATATTTTATCAACATACCTCAGAAGTGCAATGACACATATTGATAGCAGAATTCAAGAAGACTCACTATTATTCCTTGATGTATTGTTATTGTGTACTCCGCAACTGATAGCCAACGATTTTCATAAGATTATACCTAATTTTTTAGATATGATATCAAAGTTGAAAGATACAAACCAAGGGAGAACATTAACGGTCAATTTAAACAGCCAAATTACTAGTGTAAAGTGGCGTGTAAAGGTGTTTCATAGACTACAACAATTTTTACATAAATTTGCCGAATGTAATGATGTATATAAGACAGAACAACTGTCTGACAAGACTCACACATTTGACACAACAAATAAAAATAACTTTCCATTGTTCAACCCAATTTATACATCTGTATGCACAGTGTCATGCTTTTCATCTAAAAACTCTCAAAATGCACTAATGTCAAATCAAGCGGAAGAGTTCCAATTCTATGTAGATACTTTGATGCCTTTAATGTTTGACATTTGGCTAGAAGCACGCCCCAATGTAAAGGCAAACAATAATATTGAAACTGTCATAAATGAGGATGCTGCAACATTATTAAAACATATCCTAGATGTAATTTCTATGCTATGGAAACTTGTGGAATACTTCAATAATAAATATCCTAGTGCCTTGATACAAAAAAGCTTCATACAAAAATATAAATCACTGTTTAGTCAACATTTTGTTTCTGCTTTTCCTTATGTTACAAATGTAAGGTCAAGGTTGCCAAAAACAGATATACCATTTGAGAACCCAATAACCGATCCAAAGCTGATCACCGAAAATTTGGAAATATGTTATTTATATATATCTATTAATCCAAACCTAAGTATAAAAAACAATCAAAAAGATGTGATAGCAATCTTCAATTATATCGAAAATAATTTTTCCAGCAACTCTAAGGATGCCATGTTAGAGGTTGCTATTAGAATTATGCACAAAATAATATCAGAAGAAATAAGTACCAATTGGACGAAATCTCTGAATATAGTAGAGTCATTATTTAAAAAAATAATCTGGACGTATTGCTGTGATAGTTCTTCGACATATTTAAAGCAGCAAATGTTTGCATTGCTATGTAAAATTTATTTAAATAACAACTTAATTAATTTTCATTCTTGCGCAGCGTTTATATATTGGCTTCAAATTTTACCGGACGTATTGTTAGACAGCACAATCAGTTCAGAAACAATTGATATCCTTCATAGACTTGCAGTGAGTAACAATAAAAGTTTCAACAATGTGGTCAAACCGAAACTAACGGATATTATTAGAAACTTACCTAAAATTACAGTAAGTGACTCAACACAGAAGGGTGTTTATTACAAATTATTTTCTATATTTTATTGGATCAATTCCTGGGACAATAAATCATTCGAATTGTTGGAAAACCAGATTATTAATAATGAATACAAGAATGATTATGGGATGTATATTCTGGACACTTTAAAATGTAGAGGTGGGATATCTTAAGGTATTTTTTTTGTTGATTGGGGGAGGGGGGAACCTTCGAAAGATACCCTGCCTCTGGCAGGAAGACATGGTTATGTAGGTTTTGACCTACATACCCTCCTGCTACTACTAAACCCCCGAGTGCAACTGATGACGGTTCCAGAATCTCGAAGAACGCACCAGAACATCTTATTATAATTACCACTTTTTAATGTTTGTAATTTTATAATTAAAATGTGAAATGTAAATAAAAGATTATCTTTATATTGTTTTATTAATTCAAACACGAAATTCCAATGTAATACAACCAATCAGCAAAATGTACAGAATTACCACGAATTTCGGTAACCTAAGGGCAATATTGCATTTAAAACGAAAGCTGAAATCGCAAGCATGCGTTTTCACAATATTAATAAAATAATATTTATTATTCTCATATAATTTAGTTATACTTATGTGCCATTAAACAATGGACCATTTGACTTCGAGGTAGTACTGTACATATTTGGTAACAAAACTCATATTTCCGTACTAAAACAAAACATACCATAATTTATATTTTGTCATTAAAACTAAAATATACATACGAGGAGAACACTGACACGCATGATTATAATAGGACATGAACATTGTTACATTGCATTTGTTATTAAAAAAAAAAGAACTAAATAATGTCTATTTTCAATATATTCCTGTACCCCCAACAAAGAGGTTATACGCATTTCTATTTGTTGTCTGATCAATAACTGTACAAATTTGACGACATCCTGTTAATTAAAATCTATGTTACTGTATATTTAACATTTACCATATTGCACCTTTGTTTACAACACCATATTGAAACAATTGTATGAGTGACCATTAAAGAGCAGCGCATGTGTGAAATATGTTTTATGTGATGAAAAAGTTTGCCTACAAATTTCAGTATAGAAGCGTAATTAGACCAGTTTCCGCCCAGGCTTTCCTAACGCTCCTTAAAAAAATTCTTAGTGTTTAAATTTAATACATTAAATTCTTAAATCATCTGTTTGGTTGTGTCATAAATATGAAAATTCCTCTATTTGTTTCAAAGCCTCGTTGACTTTATGATACATAATACACTTAATTCGTATGACTATCAAACTATGCATTTTTAATAGTAATTACACTATTAGGTATTTGGCAAATTTTGGCAAAATTAAAAATTACCAATCGTATAAAAGTGCATTTGGAAAATGAATATGAGAATAAATCCAAAATAAATATTAATAAATAAAATTAGAATCGAAATAAAAAGAAGACAGGTTTTTTTGAGAATTCAGTCCTCATAAATAAATTTACCTAATTACAAATTCTACATTGTGCATTCAATGCTAATAAATAAATTTGGTAACTACAGAGTACCTATTTAAAGAACTGAAATGAAGAAAAAAAAGAACTCGCAAGAATGTTGCCTTCATTTTAACAATTCTTATATTATTCGAGATCGTCAAGATTCTATAAAACCTAATATTACTAGCCTTTATATGCAATCTTTTTATATAGAAATTGTAACAAAAACATTTGTTGGAAGCTGATGTAATACTGATCGAGGAAGTATATTTAAACATATATGAATTTGATAATAAAATTGGATTTCTTTTAAATGTAAGTAAATATAGCGTAAAATGAATAAATACATATTAATGCCAAAGAGCAGCGATAGATACAATATAATGGAACATTTTTAACTTTTTGTCTTTTTTATTTTGGAAATGTGTGGAATAAAATTATATAGAGAGCGTCATTATTTAAACAGATAATAGGGACTTAAATGGCAAAAACGAGTACTAACTCGACTACCTTGTTTGCTTCTCGTCGAAATATCTGCAAATGCCTTTTTCATTTAAATCATTATGTACATTAAATTGGAAATATTGATAACTTGAATAAATTGCCTACTGAGTTTTCCTTTTATTAGATTTTTTTGCGCGCGGTATTGTAGCAGATGCCGACAGCATTGCCTGAAATAAAACAAAATAGGAAATTGAAAAGTAATTCAAAAAGCAAAAAGCATTATTGTCTGTCCTATTTATATTATCTTAATGTCGTAGATAAAGATTCAAACGTACATATATATGTTTATATAAAAGCATCAGTCAAAATAAAGCAGAAAGAGTAACAAGGGAAAGTGAGGCATTGACAATATTGGCTTTATAATGGCAATATTGGAATTCTCAAAATAAACAATATTATTCAAACAGAACACAATAAACGCGACGTAGCATTATGCACAAATTGTTAGTTAAAGAGAGCTGATAAAGTAATAGTAATACTATTTATAAAGTAAATATTATGAGAGTAAGGAACCAGGACTTTGATGATAAAGTTATTAATATCATTTAACAGTTTATAAGTGCATTTTCATATTCAATGTTTACAATGTAAAAAAAGTAAAATAAAATTCTTCATTCTTGCTATAATGTAAATAAAAAAAACAAGGACATAAAAACAAAAGCACAATAGACGGAACCAAATGGCATATTTATAAAGCATAAACTTATCGTACAGTAAAATGCAAATCCAATAAAAAAAAAAATAACGCAACACATGCAGCCAAAACAAAATGAACACAAATAAACATACTGTTCCGGCCTGTCCAATTTATCGTGCACATTAAACGTCTGTACTCTTTGATGTGGTCTGGATTTCATCTTTCAAAGGAACAAATTTATATTCTGGATGACTTTCTAATTTCGCTTCGATTAGCTTTTGGAGAATGTCACTTTTTTCAATAATATTGTGCGATGAGATTTCATTTTCTAATTCTATTGCGTCTTTGAAAGTGACGTCATCTAATGATTTTGGTCTTAATAGTACTTCGGTTGTATCCTTCGATTCATCATTGCATACATTTGTATGGTCGTTAGTAGCGACAGCGTCGCTTAAATGACATACCGATGAACTTCTACTTCTGTCACCTGAAGAATTCGAAATGTTATCGGCCGGTTTATCATCGGTTCTATGCCAAAAAGCTAATTTACTAGGTAATTGCAACAACTTTCCGAAGCCCGAAGCACTTGCTTTTGGTATTCTCATCGGAGATTTAGATTTTTGACGTGTTTTAATTTCGCTCGTTGGACTAAGAGTGTCTGGTATGGACACAGCTTGCTTCTCTTCGATATTTGACTTTTCTCCTTTTAAATTATTGTCATCTTCTGATATTTCCTTTGTTACTATATTTGTATTATCAAAAGCATCGTTAAGAGAGGAATTCATGTTTTCTGTTGAAGGTGGCAAGGGAGCTTTATTTTTACCATATTTGCCTTTTGCATTTTTTCTACTCGACTTAGGCGACTCGTTTGGTGTTCCAAAAGAAGCTTCGTCATCTGATGAATAGTTATCAGTAAAGATTTCACAAGAATTATTTAATGCTAAATTGTCATTTTCGTTTGTGTCTTGTTCGTTTTTACGTTCACATTCATTTTCGATCGTATTAATGTTAGATGTAGGCGCCTCAGTTGCACTATCATTGTTTATTTGAGATGCTTCAGAGCTAGGTTCCTGTTTTTGGAAGCTCTCAGTTCCTTCTGCTACTAAATCATTTTTAGAAAGCCCTATCTCATCTGCGTGGTCTTTTTGTTGATTTAATACATTGTTTTGGGGAATATTGGTTACGGAATCATTATTTGTAATACTGTTTTGTAACGTAATATTTTGAAAATTATTTTCTTTTTCGTCAGTGGATATATTGTTTTGGTCCCTTTCATTAGATGGATTGTCGTTTGGCCTTAATTCCTCAGGAATAGGTAACTGACCTAATACTTGTATAATTTTGACTTGGTTACCATCATACTGGTAAATAAACGGAGGGTTTGTATGAGATAGATATAGACATGACGATGCTATGTTGTGAAGGGGAGGCATGTCTGTATAAACATTAGAATCGTCGTCTTGTAACTCCTCGATGTGGACTTCATTATCCTTTAAATAAAAAGGACTTAAGTCTAAATCAAAATTAAATGTTTTTAAAGTAATAAATGCAAACACAGACTTATAAATAATTATAAGGAATAAGAGATAAATAAGCGGATGTAACATGCAAATAATAAAAAGTAGAACAGTTTAAAAACTAAAAATAATGCAACTTATTACATTTGTGCTAATACCTGCATATATTGTCCGTTTTGCATATTTTTAATGATTTTTACTGTTTACTTAATACCCTTTAAAAGTTTTGTGTGTCATTTTTATTTAAATCATTTTCAAAAGTATTTTAAAAAATAATATATGTTCGAAATATAGGTGATTGCAAAAGTAACTAAAGGCATTAACGCAATGATTTGTTTAAGAATACAATATCAGTTTCGACAATTTACTTTCGTAGGAACTTGTGGATAAATCTAAGTAAATATTTATCAAAAAAAAAAAAACTTACAAATGCAATAACATTGTGGTAACTTGAAACAATTCATTTCTTTTCTATTATATATTGAGCCAGCACCAACTACCCTGACATTTATACCGTGAGTCTCCACTGTGGTCACTGCATAAAAACATTGTCACATCTTCGAAACAACACAAATGTTTTTGTACTGTTTTATCGACATGAAAACTCACAGTTACCTATTTTCCATCAAGTTAACCGTGTCCGTTTAAACATTTTCAACTCAACTCATTTTAATTGTAATATTTAATTTTATATAATACTGATACATTTATTGTTAGCTATTAGTTATATGGGTTATTCCTACCAAACATTTTGACGTTTAAATTTGTTCGAAATAAAAAAAAAAATGATGACACCTAATTTCAGTCAGAGTTCGGTTTGATAAACATTCTAAACTGCATATTAAATTTTCTTATAATTATAAACTATTGTTATATATCATTTGACATTGATTATACATAGACATCTAAAGCCTTATGGCGTTAAAATTTAGACATTTTATCGCAACCGTGGGTTTCCACTGTTTCAACGCCTATAAACCTCTTACCCTTTCGTTCTTATTGAAAACCATATTCTATAAGACTTACAACAGTGTAAACCTACAGTAAGATGTATAAAAGTTTATTTAAATCAAGTAAAGTATAGGAGACGTTAGTGTCAGTGATACTGCGTAGATCATTTTGAATTTTATTTACCTTATAATATTAAGCAATACATTTATATTACAGTTCTAACTTTGTGCATTTCTGCCAGTACTCTAAAAGAACAGCGATGTCATAAAAGTAATATATTGTAGGAAACTTAACCGTAATTGTTGTATTTTACCAACAAAAAGTTGCCTAACGTAAATTGCAAACGGATATCTTTTCGGAAGATACGTTCAAAATGAACCACACAATACTACATTAGTACTCTATTCCCAGCTCGACCTTTGTCAAAATAAATGATTCTTTGTCATCACGAGCTGATGACACCACAATGGTATGATAACATACATCGATATACAAAATTACCGATCATTTAAAAAAATCAAAGCCAAAAAAGGCGCTCATTACTACCGTTCAATATATTTTTTGTACATTATAAAGAAAACAGAACAAATCGCTTAGTTTAGCTTACCAAAAATGATCACTTACGGCCATATACACTCAAGGGTGTATTTGATTTTTATGTACTTCATATTTAAGATATCGCTTTTGGCCATCTCGCTAGGATATACAGCCGTAAGGTTACAATTTAGAAAGAAGCCTCTTTTTATATTACACAAAGTTACTAATGATTATTATTATTGTAGACAACAAATCCATTTTTAATTCAATTTTGACCGATTCCTTCGAAAAATTACAGCAACATATATGTGCACGAGATGGAGTGAGACGATAATTTTTCGTATAAGGAATCTCGAAATATTCGATAGTTTAGGTGCATTTGTATATCGAGTATGTGGTGAAGCGTGGCGGTATCATTGTTACCAGACCTCAGCCGCCTGTGGACGCTTGATGGTGGTGACCGTGGTGGTGCGCTGGACACGCGCACGCGACCGCCCCACGCCCGCGCCCGCCGCGCCCATCGAGCCCGTGCGCGTCAGCGACGCCGAGTTGTCCGCACTAGAGTACCCCGAGCTTATGTCCTCCGTTGATTTTATATGACTGCAATAAAATGTATATATTTCTATTAATTTTTGTTCTTTTTTAAATTCAATGACTGCGTGAAGTAATGAGCCGGCTGACCACTAACCAAATGGCGTTCCAATTTTGACAAGTAAGTCAATGTAAATTTAACTATTCTGTATACTACTTATAAAACGGCTTAACTCACGTGCAACTCGGTGTCAGTACCGACTAGTTTCGAGCCCATCGGGGGC
>JAODUI010000003.1:4088723-4104562 GCA_027563995.1 Papilio gigon
AAATTTTAACATGTTCGCTGCGAAACGATGTCTAAATCATCCCTAAAGCAACTTCCCTGTGGTGCGGCAAGGAAAAACGTGTACTTCTCTGTGGTGCGAAGGGCATAGCTTTGTATAAGAGGCGGGATTTAATGGACCTCGTGTCACGCTAACGTGTAGTCACGGAGCGGGTCGATAACACCTCGTACCGCAGAGTCGTATAGTACGGAAAAATTGATGCCGCAGCGAACAAGTTGAACGTTATCAATTTTGATTTAAAACAATTTATGTGTTAATGATATTGAAATTTTTTATCACTTAAACTTTTCGTTTTATGTCTTTAACGATAACTGTACATTATGTAATAACAAACATGACATTCCGATGTTTACAGTGTTCATATATTCGTTAAATGTTAATAGATCACTATCGTACATGCTAGCAAGTGATGTACATATGTTGTGTTGGAAAGTTTGATTTACTCGATATGCATTCAACACGATTTAATGAATGCTTGTTGTGTATAGAGGAGTTGTAGGTTAACGTTTAGTTTATACTTTTTTATTTATTACATACGCATGGTACTGTATCAAAAGGTAAAATAAAATGTATATAAGTGACACTTCTTTTGTTTATTACATTTATTCTAGATTAAAGTATTTAAATAAGGAAGACATTTAATAACGTCCAATAGGTGGTCAGTGATTTTAAATTTGGAATCGACGGTAATGATACATGCGGGTATTTAAGTATTTTTGTATTGTGATTCTCGATTCATATCGCTTCACAGACTATCATAGGAGTACAGTTAAGCAGACATATTGTTTTTTTTAAGAAGTAGCTTTTGAGATTGTAAAAAAAAGTAAATTTTGTTTTGAAGGCATGGTTAGTGCGGTATTCGTGAAATACAGCTTAGTACAACAGTGCGAGTGTCAGTTGTGCAACACGGGTAACGGACGACTGCTCAGGTCGGCACAGGTCCACTAACAAACCGGTCGCAGAGATTGCGCTTTTTCTTACGTCTTTGTGTTTGTTACTTGTGCCTTTACTTACTAAGAACACACAAATATTGACACTCAACTGTGTCTTAGTCGGACAATCAAAATGTTTTATTCTTATCATTTTAAAGATTCTTCTTGTGCCTATGTTTTATATGAAGAACTTGATGTGTAACGAAGCCGGAAGAATGACTATTGTTAGATCTTGGAATGACCAAGTAAAGCACGGAAATGTACTATATGTTACATTCTTGGCTACACAGCTCAAGTTGCTCGATACGGTTGATTCATCTGACATTTTCGTATTGCAATGGATAAACACGTGAAGATTTTGTTAAAAGTGAGATCATTAAAAATGCCCTTTGATTAAATAAAAACGCATTTATGGTACCGTTAATTATTTAATTTGGGTATGGAAATAACGAGAAATTATTGAAGGTTAGTTTGTCGGATATTTTCATGAGTGCAGGTAAAAAATTAAGTGTACTCCAGTCGGTGATACCGCGTGAATTCTTTAAATTTGTTTCGATAACAACGTTCTCAATTATATTTCCCGCCTTTTATTCACTCGACCTCACTTATATCGACTTCAAGGAGACGACGCGATGACTCAAGTAGTAAGACGCGATTACTTATTAAAGAAAAAATATTTTTTTTATAAGTTTCATACATTTCCAGTAGTAATATCATCGAAAATTGTACTGTTATTCTTTATTTCATGGTATCAAAGTAAAAATGATTCTTAAGCCGGAAAGTCAATCAATTGTGTGACTCGACTGAGTTACTACACATCAGGTGTGATCAGTTTCATTTTCAATAACAGCATTAGTACAGTTTTTAAATCGAAAATTTTATACAAACATTTACGTCAATAAAAGTCGATCTCGTTATGACTAACGTAATTAGTATCTTCAACCTTCTATGAGATTAAAGAAAGGAGGTATTATGTCATGATAGTGTGAGGTCACCCAAGAAAATGTCGACCTAGCATTTTTTGTGTTATTAAAAATAGTAACTTGCATTGTACGTTTTAGATATAGCTTGTGGATACAATATAAGAAATCCAAAAGTATAAACAAGTCCGAGTAGGTAGCGTAGGTATTGGCAATATTATAAGCTTGGTTGTTTTCTTGTCTCCAGCACAACTGTGGCAGACTGGCCTTGTGACTGTCATTGCGACAGAGACATTCGGCACGGGCAGACGTGATTGCGGTCGTTGAACTATCAGCCAGACCTTGTTCAAATTACGCTTTCGTTATTACGTTTTTAATGTTCTCACGCAATAATACAATACCTTTGAAATATATTACATAGTCTCAGACAATCAATTCCAGAATTATTTTCAATTTATTAAAATATGTTAGTGTTTAACTGGACTCAGTTTTCATTGCATATTGCTTTACATATAGAAATTCACTTTACATCGTGTAAAAATTAATGATTAAATGATATTGTAACATGTATTTGTCATCAACGAATTAAATTAGGATGTGCCTACCGCAACAGACTTTACTTGTTCAAATTGTTAAACAAATTGCTAATAAAAAAGAGTTTTATTTTTCTTTACAAGTCACAATTTTTTATTGCTCATTATTAGACATACTGACGTGTTATGTATTTTTGTAAAGCGTAGACTTTGTACATTGGCAATAGGGCGCACGCGTGGAGCACTCTGTTGATAGTCAGGGGACTAATTGTACATTCACCCCCGCAGCCCGTCACAAGTGCACTCTGAAACAAGAAGTTCAGTAATTATGTACCTGGGAGGTGAGGTATACATTATATGAGCCACGTATTTTACTGCATTCAGTTCTATAACGGAAACTGTGCTGGTACTGTTGTTTCTTGTACTGCCTTTGTTGCGAATAACCATGTAGTATTTACGTATATTTAGATTTCGCATAAATGGACATTGGAATATTGTAGTAACTCTATAAACTGACAAAACACGGTGGCCTAAATCGCTGCATAATTTGTCGAAGTCTCGTCCCCCGGCTAGTATAATTTAGAACGCGAAGGGATAATGAATAACGGGAGCGAAAAGGACAGACGTTATACGAGGATTAAAAGCGAACGTTGTGCCCGAGCAAAGTTTACATGCAGGCCCCAATTTAAACCTGGCACGGAAAATGAGCGGCTTTCAGAATGTAGGTCGAAATGCGGGGTCCCAAATACAGCCCGTATTTGGGACGTGCCCTAGGGGAGAGATTGGTAACACTCGGCGTTGATGCTTGCCATTGTGGCAGAGCTTTGAATTCTATTCATAGATCTCAATAAGTATTAACGTTGTAATTACGTGTTCACCTATATTATTTTCTCTTAATGAATAGGGAAAAAAGAGTCACGGTATTAAAACTACGAGTAGGGCTTAAAAGCACTGACACTGATTGAGGCCAAGTTGTGACCTGGTTCATTTCTGATTTGTCTTTGCGTTGCAGTCGAAACTAGTTTTCGAGTTGAATTTTATTTTGCATTGCTTTTGAATTTGATGGTAACCTTTTCAGCTACTGAATTGATTTTTTTGAACTTTTCGTAGTGTAAAGTTATAGCAGGAGTAGATAACTCTGGTTTCTAAATTAACAATTAATATTTTGTATTTTGAAATCGCGTACACTAGCGTAAGCATCACTTAATAAATGTGTGTTTCCATAACTTGCAACAGTGTAGCCATTATACACTTTTTGCTGGCGTTCAAATAAAGAAATCGTTTTGTTTTTCTTTCTAATCAATGCAAGTATTGCGTGGCGGAACGCTAGCCGCTCGCAACTGAAGCATTTTAATCGATTCGTCATGAAAATAAATTCCTGTAATGGCGTCTTCGTATGCTGATATTGACACCAACAGCGACCTCTTGCGCCCATTGTGAATCAATTCAGAATATATTAATGACAGTAAGAATGGAGATATCGGCTCGTTATTGTAAAAAATATACAACGATGAATGCAATAATCAGACGTTATGAACCCATAAATTTATTTTACTAGATTAAAAATAGCACGACAATTATGGATTCACAATAAAAAACGTTACCGATAGAATTTTGGAAAACTGTTTTTTCGCTGTTACAGTTATTTAACTAAATTTCTTCAATCAATTTTTTTAATTTTCAATCTTTCCCGTCACCAGATACCCGTTGCCTTATGTGCAATATCGTTAATGTCTATAATATTCATTATTTTATGTACGTTTAAATGTTATTAATTAATGAAATATTACAGAAATGTTACATGTCATTCGGCGGCGTTTTTTTCCACGATACACACAAGTCAATGTACGATCGTGCGGCTTTGAATCCGAGGGCCATCTAGTTTGTAGTAAGAATGTTGTTTTCTGATTACCAAAAAATTACGCTCGTCTCATACCAGTTTTGAGTCAGGTATTCAAAATTTATTTTATTTTGAATTTTTGTTTTTTTTTTTTTTTCATAAAAGATGTTTAAATATCTTACCTTAATTGAATTTATTACCAAGCTGTTTTGTTTATCGTTTGTTTTTTTTTGTATACATACAATATGTTGTCGCATTCGTGTTTTGATAATGGAACTCCACGACAAGCGCAATTTTGTATAGTTTCGTTCTTACAAAATATAATTCTAGAATAATTAAATGCGTCGATCGAAAGTGAAAGCAAATTCGCAGACGAAACAGAAAGTGTATTGATACTCGCAAGGGATAAATGGGAAGTGAAATTTTTGTTTCTCTGAAACTAAATAGAACAAAAGCTTTTATCAATTGTATGTTTAGTCCGTGATTGAAGACTGGAAATAATTTTTTTACATTACGCAAATAACTGGTTTCTAATACCCACATAGCAAACGGCGACGTATCGTTACAAAAAAATTAATGCGCACATTCACTCATACAATTTGTGCTCAGGTTATTTGTTTTTTTTTTAAATAACATTCTACAATCAATCAAGTTTTAACATTGCAATAAAAACTTTTAGGTGGACACCTCCGCCGTTTATCAAACATCTATTATTCCATGCTAAAGTCTATCAATCAATAATAAACACGGACAAACGACGTATAGAAATCATCATAAGAATGTCAACATTAATTGCTTATTGTTTTATACTGTCCGCCGTTGTATCGACAACGTCTTTGTTAACTAGTTACCCAATAAAACGGTACACGTATGTAAGAAAAACAATCAAACTGAATAGCTATGCGTGGAACGTAGGTTATATAAAATGGCGTTCGACTTATTTGTCTAATTACCGGGCTATAAACAAGCTAATGAACAGAAAAATACATTCTGCTCACACTGGTATTATGCCTATGATAGTTATTATTGGTATGATTACAATTTTTACTTATAAATGTTTATATTTAGATTATGCCTCCACTAATGCTTAGTCGTGTGTAAAAAACAAATGTAAATATACTAAAACTAAACTAAATACCTAACACTAGATTAATTAAATTGTATTGTACTTGCTGGAAATAAAAGGCTTTTTTTATTATTATTTTATTTATAATGCTCAGCCAATTTATATTTTGAATTAATCAAAGTCCGAATCTAAAGTACCATCTTCTGATTACTTACTTCCTCACATTCTTACACTACTAGCTCCATTTTTTAATAAAGAAATATGCGTCGTTCCCGTTATAAAAGATCGGTGTAAATTATTAATATGAAACAGAAAGCAAATCCGAGACAAGTGTTATGCAGCGTCTCGAGTCGTTTGAATTATTCAACACGTGACGCTCGGAATGTGAAATGGCTTGAATCTTCCTTTCAACCTAAACCGTCCTAGGGGATGTTAAGTTGCTCACTTCTAGCTAAGATTCGTTTAACTATTAAGGGTGTTCCTTTAGTGTTGATTAATAATGAGAAATTAACACTGTAAATACAAGCAGGAAGGTCACGAAAAGTTCCACAAAAATGTTAGGTAATATTAGAGTAATATGTATTACTTCAGAAGGTAGTCTTAAATAATATTTTGTGAAAACAATACGAGTCGAAAAAAACAATTGCTATTCAATATTATCCATCTTGCTATCAAATAGGGAAGCTGGAAACTATTCTTAGAAATAACTATACTGATTTTAAAAAAAACGTTTCGGCTAAATAAAAATTTCATGCAATGTTCCAAACTGCATAATTTATTTGCACTAGATTTAAATAAACAAAATATACACCATTTAGAACCGGTTTTTTTTTACATTTACAACAAATTAAAAAGCTTTTCAATGTCCCCTGATGATGCTATATTATTTGCCATTAATTGAACTTTAAATGATATATTGATATCACATGATTTACAACAATATATCAACTGCAAGCTCTCCCACGCCTTAATGGCCATCTATTTTATCCATGAATTCATTTTAGGCAGGAGTTACTAAATAAAGACCATTAAGTCTCACTGTTTTATAAACAAGTCCGAGGTTTAATATCTGTATGTTGTTAAAGTGAAAATATCGATCGATTGGTCGGTATGGATGTAGTTTTAGAATTTCTTGCATTAAAATAAAAAAAAATGGATTTTATGATACAAATATCAGAACATTGGATATAACAATATTGATAAACTTGTAATGCTCAAGCTAATGTGACGTGGTATTGTTTTCATTTTATTAAGTAAGATATATCTAGAATATGTATCGTCATATATTTACTTGATTTCTTATCATTTAACACGATAACCTGTGGAGTGCATTATGCTTATATTTCGACGACCTTGCTAATATTGCTATAGAAGTTATTGATACTATTGACTATTGTAATTAACAGACTAACTCCACTTTCATCTGGCATCAAGTAGTCAGACAACTTTGTATAGAACGGAACCGGGGCGCGTGCGTTGACCGCAAAGAATGTACCGCGCAATACATCTGGCCGCTTTCGTTGTGTACACGCGCTGCAAGATGACGCCCGCATTAGTAACATACAAATAACACCGTTTTTTTACATTAGTATCTATTATTCCTTTTACTGCTTTGATTTGTTTGTTAGCAAACACGAATTTTGAGATTAAACGCTAATGTTGTTTGCTATATTGTCTTTAACGAGTGATATTTCATAGTGTATAAAAAATTAAAGACGTCCATTGTTGGCATATTGTCAAAGTAACTCGTAGTTATCAGCAATAACTTGTGACCTTCAGTCTTCAATCACGTACGCGTCTTAGTTCCCCTTTTTATTACGACAATGTGGGTTCAGTTTGATTAAATAATCGTACCAGAAACATTTCCACTGATAAAGTTTATATCGTCTGTCGTCAAGTAGTGTCACGTGTATCAGTTGTAAATGTATGTTTGCTACTATGACAGTACATTTTAACACCAGTGGCACAGTATTACTATGTAATGGTGCTTTTGACAGTATGATTTGTATAACTAATGCAACAAACAGTGCGAGAAATAACAAAGGAAGGCGGACAGTACTGGTTGAAATATCTGCTTTGTAACCTTTACTACATTTCATTGTTCCACGAAGAGAGGAAATAATGTTATGAGTGATCTGATTTCATTTATATCGGATTGTACTGCATGTACGTATCCATCCTTGTATATACTATTGATATGTATGAGAATGCTGGGTTAAGTCCAAAAAATCAATTAGGTATACGTCTTTTCAAGTATTTCGGCAGCTCAAGGTCGTTAATTAATATTTCTTTCTGCATAGGTGCGTACGATGTTCCTAACCTCCAAGATGAGAAACATCTGTAACCATGTTTAATTTAATGTTTATCTTATTAACTATTAACAACGAAACTAGGAGCTCTCTTTAGTTCCTTACTTCTCTTGTTTTGTTGTATTCATTTAAGATTAGGGCATGGTACTTTCAAAAAAATTGTGGAAATCTAAATGCGATGCTTAACAACGGCGTGTACTCTTTTAACGTTGTCGTCAATATATTTAGTGATTTTGTACTCAAGTATTACTGGTTAAAAAAGTCTTATTCGTTGGAATAGCTTCGGTTATAAATGAAATACATGATATTGAATTCTTAGCAATTGGAAATGCATCGGAGCGTAAAACCGTCGACGGTTTTTGCCCGGACTTCTGTGTCGGAGCGAACGGTCGTGTCGTTCATTCAGCTATTTATGTTCGACATATTATCGTTCTCGTTCGCTTATCACCTTTTAGTATATTTCATAGTACAAAAAAATATTTTATGATCAAAATACAATCAAATGATCTTCATTTCGCGTTTAATCTAATTACATTTTATGAAATGCGTATGTATGACAATTCTTTTTCTAATCTATATTGATTTCATCTTTCTTCCACATTCCGTGTTGTGGTTTATGAAATAAATGCCATTAATTTGTCTAGTATGAGAACACATTTATTTTTAATCTGATTATAATTAGATTCAAAGAAATTATGTCAGTATTGTGAGATTTGGAATATCCATTGGCTGCTGGGTACCGGCCAAAACACACTGTAATCTAAATGTAGGCGACCTTGTACAGCTTTGACTCTTTGGATACCCAGTTTTGTATATACTGGCTTTACTCATGATTTATATTCAAATTTATACTGGCCTATAAAGTATGAAGTGCATGATGGTATTTTTATCAATAATAAAAACAGTGAATTTTGACTACAGGTCGACTACTGGTAGGAAATTTGAGGATGTAAGATAAGAAAGATGTTAACAGGAACCTCAATTGTATATAAAAACAAAAGATACATTAAATACACATCTAACAAAGACACTTTTACGCATTTTAGTATTCATGTTTCGTAAATTTAATACAAAAATATATTTCAGTAATGTAAGTAAATGTGAAAGATCAGACGTAAATGGGGCCTCAGACCGGCCTTCGTTCGCCTCCCTTTGAGTGTTGAGATCATATTACTTTAGAGACGTCGTTTCGACAAATTGTTTTCGTCCTTTGTGTAGTTAGTCCTCAAAGTGAGTTTTCAAACGTAACTTATTGTAATTCTAAGTGGAAAAGCAGAAGTAACGAACAAGATTATTTTGGAGGCTGTAATTATTTTTTAAATTATTGGAGCGTAATATTCCTTCAGATAGATAAATACTGTGTACTGGAATATCAATTATTTTTAATTTCAAATTACGAAATGCCCTCATCTCGGCCTTCTATTTCATTCAAGGTTTTTCTATTTGTATTTGACCCCAATGTAAGAAATATACGTCAATGAGAAAGTTCAAGTTAAATTCTATATATGTTATAGTCCTAAAGAAAAAGTCAAGAGAATATTATGGGTATTTTTTTCTATGGAATAGCATACAAATATTTGATCTTGGTTCATACTACTATGTGCTTACGCTGATAAGGCGTAAAAAGCCTTTTTTAATTTTATCTTATCAAAGTTATTCACATGACAATAATTCGCTTGTTCATTTTTAATTTACAAGTTCAATGTCGTTAATGATAACAAGTCATCATTTCGAATTTATTATCTTTAAGACTATAATTACTCTTTAATTTTACTATGTTTTTAACGTTCCACGCCATATGGGATTTCGTTCTTTGAGATTGATAGTGTTTCCATATGTCCCAACTAAGACTTATTCTAGAAGAATAGAGATGCACGTCCGGGACTGATAGGTTTAATATCCGGATTTCTAGAGTATCTCGTAGCGGCCCAGCATGTCCTACCCGCTTCGTGAATACATAATGTTGGCACATTTTGATCAGGAAGCTTGAGGTGCGAATTGGCCTCGGCGCAATTCTCTCATTTTCAGTGAATTGTTACCCTAATTTTATTTCCCGTATCAACCTTACCTTGCTTTAATGAACATGAGAAGTCCTCTCAAAATAGTACACCTTATAGATTTTATTTATGGTTTTTGTCGTATTTAGATAAAATATGTGAAATTTTATTAAATTAAATAATTTTATTCTTAACTGCTTGAATATTTTAATGAATGTTAATTCATTAATTGACAATATATGGTAACGACTTTAAATAAACTTCTGCATGTATCAGATGTCACTTGAACACATATATTTATATCGATCTCGAAAGATAAAGACTTTTAGTACATTTAAGTATGTATACATTATGCGAGTAAGCTGTTAGTCACAATTTTGTAGTATAATTATGGGATTGATTTGTTCACGTTAACCACAATCCTTTTAAGAAAATGAACAAAAATAATGTATTGTTATTCACAGCTTAGAATAGCTTTGTCACCTTTCGTAGTGAATAAATGTCGATAAAGTTGTTGTTTGCAATCACCTTTTATCAACCGAATCAAACTTGAAAAACCTGTAAGAAGAAACCTGATTGTCGTGTGTAGTCGAACAATCCTAAATTGTTTATGAAAAATATGGTAAAAATGTCATTCGTTTAAATCTACAAGAGTTAATGTGGATGTAATATGTTTAAAGAACATTTGAATGCGTCTGGAAAGTTAATATTGTCTTGGATGGCGATTTTGACTAAGATACTATATCATTACTGGTAAAATAAATGACTGTCGCTCGTCACCTTGCCGTCAGTGTCCTATCTATGTTCCAAGCAGAGTTACCTTTCTTACTTCTCTAATTATCCTATGGGAACAATTGGGTACCATAATGTGAGTACGGTTTCAAATAAATAGCAATTCTCTGTACTTAAATTTTTTAATATTTATAATTGAGGGCAGAACAACCCCTTGGGTTTGTATTGAATATTTCACAATAGGAGGGCCTGGCATAAAAGCGGGCGCGAGGTAAGGTTGGCGGGCGTGTTGTGCAACCGATCGCGCGACAGGTCCGCCCGCCGCCGCGCGCCGCGTTCATTGACCCACTGAACCCCGCTGGAAATGCGCCGAGGGAGCTCACGACGAAACGACGCGGACGCGCGACGTCTTTGACAGCTATAGCTAGACTCGTTTTAGGCGGGAAAACTGATGCGCTATTTTTAAATTATAAATGCCACAGACAAACCGCCTTTCTTTGTTTTTTATTTATTAACATATTCATCTTGTTCCTTAATTCCAGTTTAACTTTTAGTTATGAATACTATTATTGTGTTGTATTGACAATGTTGTGTAATTAGTGATTCGTGATTTTTTTCTCAAGTGTATGACTTCTAATTAGCGAATTAGGTTACGGTTAATATTACTTCATCATCTTCCGCATTCTCTGTCATCTTCTAATATAAATAAATTAAACTGAATGATGGTTTAATGACATAAAATAATAGTCGATCCAAATTGTTATAAGTATACACACATGTTCAGGTACCAGTAGATAATCAGGCCGCCTCGGGATCTCACAACCCTTCGTCTAACGCGGCTGAGCTACCTACGTCGGTATAAAGTATGTTTTATAGATAGATATATCAGGCCGCCCATTTTACGGCCATACCTTTTTTCCTCCCGACCGAGATCCCTGCCTCTCAGTAGGGTTTATTGTGCGAACGATGCCGACAAAAATTCTATATAGCCTGACCTCGGTTTAAAGTTACGATCGCGTTAATGACTTTCATACAGATATCTAATATTATGTTACAACTGTACATCAAAAAGACTGTAACTACGTTTATTCAGCAGACATCTTTCATCAAATGAATTGATTCTTTTATATTATGTAGTATATAAAGATTATATAAATATTTATTAACGTTTACGTGTTTAATCATCAACAAAATGTTCATTATAGTGCTTTCTAAAACATCTTGGCCCACATTTATATAAATGATTAACATGTTTGCCGAAAAGAAGCCATTGAGAAATTGTCTTCAATGGTATGTCAGTAATCACTAGTATATTATTTCATCAGCAACACAATTGTTATCGGAATCTTGGGTTACGTTTTATTTACAAAATGATAGTGTGTATTGTTATCTAATAGTATATAAATCATGTATTATATAACATCAGGACGATTTAACAAACATGAATGCCTACATAGTTCCTCTTCTAAGTGTAACTCCTTGAACAATTAATGCTTACAATTATGGATAAGTATCTGGGATATAAATCCCATTTACTGCTGCATTGATGTATTAACAAAATGCAGAACCCATATCCATTTCAATCTATATTCTCTCTAGTGTTTATGATTGCTAATAAACAAAAGAAATCGAATTACAATTTCATTCCCGCAAATTTTCTATAGACTCGAAAAGAGAAAGATAAAAAGAATAATAAATGATTAAGTATAAGAAAACATTAGATTGCCACACAAGACTAAGTGTAACGTCTTAAGTTTACAGCGATTAAATTGTACGGCAAACAGATTGATTCGATTCCGACCATCCAATCTAAGTAGACATTATTTTTAATGGGTTATAGCCGAGTAACACTTAACTTGGAACTAGCATTTAGTTGCGGTTAACGTCGCAGATCTACCAACACAATTACGGTAACTGAGAGTAACTATGGCAGTTACGCAAGACTGTCGTACTGGCCCTTAGTTACGAAACGTTCCTAACATTTGGTCTTATTAAGTTTCGTCTATTCGGACCTTTGTAGGCGGTACTTACGTTATGCCCCGCTTTCTCTTTACGCTTTCTCTATATAATTAAAAATTATCGCAGTTTGTAGTAACACGTACTAAGAATTGTCGTCGTTGTTTTTTTCTTTTATGTAAATAATATCGAGAATGAAACCCTGACTATTTGGTTTGATAATTCGTTTTTCATTTGTTTTGGTATTTACCTAATTCCAAATGGCCGTAAAACAAATTATTCGTATACAATGTAGATAATAGAAAGTGTATATTGGATGTTGGTGTTATAGATACAGTTATAAAGTTTACGTTCGTCCCAGATACGTGACCTTGAACAAATACTCACTGCTATTTATAAAGCGAGATTCCCGCGATCCGACAAAGTGCGCTGGATAAGTAATAAACAGACCAACAGCACAGCACATCTTTACTATTTCTACTTCTCTGTTTACACGTTTTTGTTAACGCATCACAAATATGTATAGACCAACCTCTATTATTCAAAACTTTTTACATATAACATTTTTACCAAATATCAAGTTCTCAACTATATCAAAGAAGAGTCTATTTTTATTTAAACACAATTGTCGTAAAATAAGTTGAGGAAATCAATTTTTAAATATATTGTTCAAATTTATCCGGCCACACTTGGGCTTTGTACGGGAATGCTTTATACTTTGCTCGGTCCAACAAAAAACTACCGATAATACAAAACAAAAGAAAAAACAATATGCTCATTTTCATTGTTGTTTTGTATAATTACGTTTGGGGAAACTTGTTTATATAGTCATTTATTTACTGCAACAGATATTCAAAATTTCCGAATTAATGACTGACTGAGAAACGACAACATGTTATTCTACAAATATTTCGTCAATAAAGACCCATTATAATAAACATGGTGTATGCTTTTAATATTACTATAAGAACATTATCACGCAATCGGTGTTATCAATGAAATAAATATTTCCACTACACACAAACAAGACGTTCGTGTAAACAGTGCGCGTGGCGTGTGCCGATGCGTTACGTTGGATGTAATTATGCCCACAGATAGTGTGACAAGGTCGCAGCTCGCGTCGGTAGGGCTTCTACTGTAACTAGGCCACCAAAACTACAAGCAACCGATACCGATATTTAACAAGCCATTGTGATGTTCATATTGTTCGTTTTATTATTAATTGCGTTCTATGCGTTGGTGGGTTTGAATTTGAAGATGTTCACTATCAACGTGGCCTTTTCTTCATGAAGAGTCGGCACTGTATGTACTACATCCATACATCTCTGTCATGCGTCATATCTGAACTTACTTCACACGCATATCCTCTCTTGTGCAATCCATCCACACCTTCTTCGGTCTTCCTCTACTAGTTTTAATGATAGAAATGACAAAAGTGTCACGCTCACACTAACAAATATTTCATTATGATCACACCGTATGCTGTTACTTTATTTACAATAGAATTGTATGGGAAGCTTAAAAGAAAAAGTAAATAAGGTCGTATAAGTCGGCAATGTTTTTCTCGTGTCAAAATTGACAGAATATCGTATTTTTTTATTTGCTAACATCTCGTCCAGTAAAAAAAATTGTTCGACAAAACAATAGTACGAATTTAAATATAGATGGTAGCGAGAAGGTCGCTTAGCGTTGTTTCACGTGTCTAAAGTGTTCCCTGCTCTTCGTTGACCTAAAAAGCTGAAAGTTTTCTCCTCGGCCGGTTAGACATACAATTGTTGTGAAGCGAATGTGGATATGACTCTGTTTGAATGACTATATAACATGCAAAGGAAGTGGCAAACAATTTAAATTAAGATTATAATTTTCGGTATTAATGAGAATTCTGAATACTATTTATTTTATTGAAGTAAAAATAACTAATGAAATATTTGTGTACAGAGCGTCGGTGGCTTAGTTGTTAAGCGCTTGACCGGACCGGACCGTACTCGACATTGTCCAGGTTCGATAGCCGCCATTTCTTTTAAATGAAATTTATCATATCTTAATACATTTAGTATCCGTTTGATTTTTTCATTGAAATGCAGAAAATAATTTCTTTATTTATAGAGAACGTAGTCTTTGTCAACAAGCTTTAATTGGCAAAACAATAAGAACAAAACAGGTATAACACAACTATCACGGTCAAACACAATGTCATATGACGCGCACGATATAAATATACAGTGATGTATTTATATACGTTGTATATAAACGTACACATCTATCAGTCTGTCCAACACTCGTATCTTGAATGTCACAACAACTTCATAAATGAGATAATGTACAGGTCATTAAGCCTCACAGATGCCAGTTCAAATGTTTCTAAATTTACAATTAATAATATTTAAATATCACAAAGTAAATAATATTAAAGATTATATGTTTAAGCTCACATTTATGGAAATTAATATAAATCATTAAAAATATTCTTTAAAGCCGAAATGAATCTATAGGAATTATAAACTTCTGTTCAAATCAAACTTTTGTTGTGTGACTCAAAACTCTTCTAACTGATTTATCAATAATTACTCTAGCTTTCTTTTTGACGCTAAAGACCGCGAACTAAACACAGAACTTGAACGGATTCACTAACATTTACTCGTAAACTGAAAAAAAATGTAAATATAAAACGATTTCAAAGATTTACGATTAGTGAGATCAATTGAACGCAAAATTCAGCAGGTGTATCGACATAAAAATAAATTCAAATATGGCGATGCATTGCTCACTTCCTTAAAAAATACTGGTTTGTTATTATTGTCGTCTCTTTTTCATTCTTGCATCTCTGTTTAACACTTTACGCGCGAGAATTCAGCAAATATTATGGGAGGGGTTTTGCGGCAAAACTAAGGCAAAACCGAACAGTTATGATGTCAGTGCTGCTATCTGTATTCGCAACTTGTAAAAAATGAACTAGAATTTGTGAACTAAGCGTTTGCACTAACGATTCTCGATGTTATCGATAGATGGCGTGATATATATTTTTCTGTCTTCTCTTGATTCCCTGAGCTTAGATCTAAAACGTGAATACACATTTACAAAATCATTTATTTTTTCCAGGTGTTAGTGGAATATGATGGTGTCGACTGGCAACGTCGCGAGTGGGTGGCGGTCCATTCGCGAAGAACTTTTCGCGTGTTTTTAGTGGAAAGAACTTTAGTGTGGGCACCTAAAAAATGCGAAAACGAAGAAGTGAAATGGCCGGCATTGGTGAGTTAAATTTTAATTTTTGTACATATGGGCTTTATGACTTTTTTTGAAATGCAGAAAATGTTTAAAATCCAAAGAAGTTATTTTAAGGCGGACTATTTCTTTAACCAACCAGTAGTACAATTTATCATAAAAAAAAAATATGCCCTCTTGCGGGTGTTGTAGACACCGCGGGAGAGTGAAAAGGATCTGAATTACGTGGGCGTTCGGTAGATGGCGTTCAGAGTTAGATATAACAGGAAGCTCTCAGATCTAAGTTGTAGCCTTTTATTCAGATAAGGCAAATT
>JAODUI010000003.1:4106273-4117013 GCA_027563995.1 Papilio gigon
TAATACCATTAGCTCCCTCTATATTCAATGAGCAGCATCATTTGTTGTGGCTGTTTTAATTTCGAAGAAATGCAATATGAATCTTACCCATAAAGACTTAACAATTCCTTTAGAATGATCAGTAATTAATGAGTCGTTCTTAATTCATCTCAGCATCTGACGAATTTTGAATAATCGTTTTGGGTTAACTACCGCCCTCGAGCTAATTCCACCTATAAAGATGTCTCCCAGACATTTGTATTATGTGAAATATATAATTATTCAGTAATCAGTGTCCCGGCTAACCATTATAGAGAATTTAGTTTAAGTATGAATGTGGAGGGCATACTGGTTGGGATAGGGAAAGGAAGAAGTGGATGGATTGAAAAGGGTTTGAAGACTGAAATGACGGAAGATAGATCGATCTGGATGATGATGATACCTGGGATATGATCATGACGTCATAGAGTAATATTCATGCAGATATCATACCGCTCACAATTATTGCTAATGGCGAGATTATTTTGTCAATGTTACTTTCTGCTTGCTTGTATATTCTGTTAGAACGAAATGCTTAAAAAATCAATCATTTCATTTTTTATTTTCTTAAGTATTATATAACAAATTTAGTATGCATAAAAAAAGATTACGTGTCTATCAGGATCGTTGCGAATATATGCATTATCATAGGAAAAATACCAAGTGCACCCTGACATCGATCCCAGCCCGTATATCTATTCGAGTGAATAAACAAATGCTGTTTTGACTTTGAAATAGATGAATGACGCGAGCAAACATGGATGTTCTAAATTTTTATGCTAGACGTAGAAATTGGTCGGATACTGATATTTTTAAATAAGTTATCTAATTATTTATACAGTAATGAATTCATATTCACTATTTTTTTTAATATTCACGAAAAAAAATCCAAATAATTTTTGTGTTTAGTGTCAAGATATTTGTCCATTAATTTCGCTTCGGACCTAATAAAGCTTACCAAACAATGACCTAAAAAAAATATTTATTGTTTTTTTAAATATTCTGAGTACATTTGTATTATCTTAAATTCACATTCTTTCAACACCTTGAAACATAACCCTACAGTTTAATAGGGAAGCCCAGAAATGTAGTTTTCTGGGCTTAGTGATCTAGTAAGTAACGTTGACTCGAATAGCGCATTAGCAATCATTTATAACTCTATGTTAATAAATTTGTAAGTAATGTAAATGATTTGCATTTAGAGCATGCGGCACGTACCGCAGTGATGAAATGATTTACCTCATTCACGTGTCGCCGCGACCTCTGCTCGATGCCAATTTATACGAGTCACGTTTGACTTTGTTTACTTTACACACTGGAGAGATCATACCTCGTTTGTGTTAGGCGTTGTTTGTTAAAACGAGATTTTGTATCAGTATGTGGCGACGTCTGGGCCAATTTGCGAGTCTAAATACGAATATGGAATTCTGGAATTTTCCAAATACTCTGTAACTGCTCCTGGACGTTCAGCCTATGTAACACAAGTCAATCTTCCTAAAGTGTAAGCTTACCGTATTCTGCAATAACTTATTTACTATTACTATTATGTAATTGTATGAAACGGGGTGTGATTAAAGTTCAAATGACTCGATGTTACGGTTTGTACTTTTCGCCGCTAGAGGGCATTAGTTTGATATCTTGTAAGTCTGTTTAATCAATGTCCAGATATGTTAAATTAAATAATTAATTAAAGCTTAATTTCTGGGAGATTTTAACATTGTCCCTTCTCAATTGTTTGATGATATAATATTCTTATTTGGTTATATTACAATCGGTGCTAAGAGACATCTTGTATGAAAAGTAATTATTAATAATTTATTCATGTCACTATCAAGTTATTGTAATAACCTATAGTATAAATTACTTTATTGCAAGAATGATATATTACAAAGTATATACGACATTTGTATTATATAACCTTTTCGTAGAATGTTGTGATTCATATATGTTTACATATTCGTATGTTCTTGGAATGAGCGATGCGGATCGTTGGCGCGTGTTTGTGTGCGTGAGTTCTATGTAAGTGTAACGTATAGAAGTTATTCAACTTGCACGACGCACGGCATACTGATGCCTTCTTGACGGATGACTGTTGACTTACACTGTAAATGAACAAGCGACATGTTGCCATTAACACTGGGGATCGGAAAACTTAGAAAAAGCGTGTTGTCAAGGTCACTTAGGAAGTCGTTAGATGCGGAAAGCGGACCGCATACTGTGGAAGGCATTAGGAAAGGCCTATGTCCAACTGTGGGCAGACAGGGGCTGATGATGGTGATGATGATGACTGCACTTGATTGGTCCCAGAATAAATAAGTTTTTATAGTAGTGGCTATTTAGGGTAAGATATTGATAAGAGCATTCTTATATTATTTTAGTACTTGTCAATATTTACAATAAGACAGATTAGAATTTATTACAGTTATCTCAAACATTATAGGGAATTATTAAAGAATTTATTAATTTGAATAATCTTGGTAGAAACCTGCCGAGATACAGTGAGATTTAATTTATGGAAAAAAAAAACGATAATTTCAGTTCCGAGAAAATTTAATATGGACGCATTACGTATTCAAGAAACTTTATTATAATAACGCTATGTGAAGAGAGCTGTTGTAATTAAACGAACAATTCTCACGAGTTTCGGAAACATTTGCGTTGTTTTCCAAATAGTATTATCTACTACAGTTTCTTGGACTAAAAATCTAGTGAAATTTGAAAAAAATGTGTGAATTCTAAAAATGCTAAATTTCAAATTAAAATAGTTTTCAATTATTGATGGATAACAAAAAAGCGACATCTAGCGACTTATATCACCTATTCTAATCTTAGATATCATTGTTTGACGATTTGTAAAATACGATAAAAACCTAAAGAATTAGGCTCAAATTCTGCAGTGCCAGCCCTATCCTCGACTTTAATTAAACATATTCTACGTAAATAAAAATTGACAGCAATTTACGTTGAAACCTATCTGTAAGATATCTGTGTAATTTATAAAAGTTTACACAACATATGACCGAATAAATAAGGTCAAGGGAGAGAAATCACTCTTGTGACGAATAAGGATTTAGTGAGGTCGTGAAAACCATTACAGATGTCGCTGTAATCGCTTCTTATGAATTGTGGATGCCTCGGTAAGGCGACGGTAATGATGTTGTGTTGATAAATACTTTTTTTCAACTGCCAAATAAATTTAATTATTGAATATATAACCAAATAAGGATTATCGACTGTCTATTTAACGGAAAGTAGAAATACGAAATACAACTGATTTATTATTTTTTTAAGTACTTGGTTTTTTTGTTAGTTCAGCGAACTTAAATTACACAACAGTATTGAGTACTCTGATTTAAAACATCAATATTAATTAACAGATTTTTTAGGTCCACAATATTGAACTTCTCTGAGATGTTGATTTTTAAAACCTTGTAATATTTATTTTCCAGACGTTTACTCCGCTGTCCACTGTGGACGTGACTCTCCAAGCTGATTGTCAGCCCGTCGAGTACCTGCACGACCGCTCGCTACAGTTCCTGGACTATGCCAATCTTCAACCATTCCAGGTGACTATTGTGTTGGTTTTGTTAGAGAATTTGTTCCGCTATTCGCCAATAGATGACGCTACTATACGTTTTTGAACTTTTAGTTTTGTAAGAATTCTGTTAACTGTGGTCTAAAATTTAATAGGTTGCTTAAGTTACTATTTTTTTTTATCTGCATAGAGCTGTTTTATATTTTTTCAAAAATGTTATATAATAACAAAAAGCACGGTACATTAGAAAAGTAAACGGTATCAAAGTGTGCTCCCACACGCGGCTCAAACAGTCTAGTCTTCATTTGTACGATGATTCATGATCAAAGCAATTATTATTTCCTCTCTTGAGATCCGACCGACGCTTTTGAAATGACTAACATAAATCAATGAGCTCAACTCATGTACGTACGTGGGTTTTCAGAGCGAAACACGAGCAAAATATGCAATTAAAATTTATACAAACTTTATTCTATTATGAGTCGTAGTTTTTAAATACTTCCTCATACGTATTGATTTCTATGAATGAACGCAAAGTAATAAAAGTCCATTTAAATTCTACGCATCGCATCACACACACACACACGCATATACATGTTATCGTATGCATATTTTATTAGATCCGACCGTGACTAAGTTACGTTTTATGTCGGCGGGGATTTATGTCGCGAGATTAAACTCGCCTCGTAAAATTGTTTACAAACTCACAAACGGGACAATAGTTAATGCCTTTCAGATAACATGTACATTCATCTTGGTAATCGTTTATTTTATCTATTTAAAGTATTCTATCTGTATGAAATTCGACACAGTTGTTTTATATGTAGGAATTCAACAGTGACCTTTTATTAATCAGTACACGATAAAATTCTGGCGAATATATTTAGCATGAATATGTAAACATATGATAAGATAATGTAAAAATGTTCATAGTAATCTTAACCTACATCGTATGTCTTTTACACAATTATTTGAAAAATCTTTTATCACTTTCATAACGAATGATTAATTAATTTTGACATAATAAATACATGTTAAGCAGCATTCACTCTATATCGTAGGTGGAACTATAAGCCCTGGTACGATTTTATATGTTTATTGTAACTTTAAAAAAAGTAAAGTCCTTGTGATCTCTGCAGTGAAGTCCTAAAACAACACAGGCTATGTTATACTTAACGCTATTCCAATACTATTCCAGTTAAAGTCATTCAACAATATTTGCGCAGGTGTTGACGAGTGTGAAGCGTAATAACAAAGTAACAAAACGCATAATCGACCTAATTCTCGGTGCGACGGACGGTACAGTGTTTATCTAAAGTTGCCCGGGCGAAGTGGGTAGATCAAGGACGATGTCTGCCAAACAAGGGGGAGGGTTTCCCCGGGAGACGGGTGGCCCGGGCGGCCGCGGTGTGAGGCGCATCTAGAGAGGGAGCTATGTTTTGATGCTCCCGCCGCCCGCAGCCCTGTCCCCGCCCCCCACGCCCGCTATATTGATTTTCCGCGCCCACGCCGCCCTAGCCTCCCCTTTACTACATACATATTCAGGAGGCAGGTGCCCGCTGTAGTGTCAAGTTATTTTCGGTTATCGTGGCCCAATACAGCGCTCTCAGATACAGCAATGATTGATGACTATTTATTTTTTGATAACTCTCTATTTTTTATAATTTCCTTCTTTCTGTTGTATTGACTTTGTATGTTAGCGGTCGGATATTTTTGGGTGTTTACAATCACATTTTTCTTTGTCAATTTCTCGGATAACGATGATTTTCCATTTGCAGATAACGAATTAAAAATTACACATCGCTTAATATTCTTTGTCCGCCTTATTTCTTAGAACGAGAAATTAAATTTGCAATACAAAATTTAATGGAATCTATGATAAGTACTTGAAAGAATGCTTACTGGCTCGTCGACGACGACACTGAAATTTTACAAATTAATTCCGCACAAAGGAAAAAGTCTTTTGTAATACGTTTAGATTTAATCGAAATTGAATTCGTTCACTTTGTTATTATTTTGTATGTGATTTATCTTAAAGAGAAGAAATTAAGATTTTCATTTGTTTAACACAACTTTTTAAATTCCATTCATAATTTGTCAAATTACTGACTGCAATGACTTTAGATAAATTGAAATGCACGACGAAAGCCTGCATGAGTGGAATAAGGTCAAGATGGTGAATTCGATAAAGTATATTAAAAACTCAATTTAGGAAACTTCATAATGATTGCAAAGTAAACTGTATTAAAATTGTTTGAAATGCATTTTAACATTTAAAAACGTAATTATTCTAAGGGCAATGAAAGTTTTGAAGCGTGTTTCCGAAGTTTGCCGTCATCGCACGCAACTCGACTGTTACGTTGCCGCAAATTTTAAACGAGTTAAGTTTGTTTGAGCCGGCTTGCTCCGCTGTCCGTCGTACCCCTGCCGACAGCGAGGTGGCCGGGGGGCAGGGGTGGCGGCGTGACATTGATAAAGGCACGGGTTAGACGCGAGAATCGAGACAATGTTCAATCTAGCCCCCTTTTATTATGTAAGCCAATGACGCTGTAAGTATTTTGATGTACTTTGTGTGGAGTATATCGGATTTTGTAGAAATCTTACACTATAGCGACAATTACTTTTAAATATTTGATTTAGTAACAAACTAGCTGTTATCACTTCCTAAATTATGATTATTTAAATACATAATGTAATTTAAATTCGACTCATCGTGATTCAAAGTGACTCAGTGTTTTAATTACTCGTATCTAAATTTAACCTCTCGACCGCTACAACCGAAAACCCGTTCACTAATTAAGATGACAAAATGCTAATAACCATATATTTTGATAAAAACAACCATAAAATATTCTGTAGATTATTTTAATTCTAATCTACGTCCATTCGTTTTATCTTTTAATATTTAAATCAATAAAAGGTATGAATATTAATACTAAGAAATACTATAATATATTCCGTATATAGATATATACTTTTTTTTTATATCTAAATTGAATTTCCCATCTCGATAATCGAAATATGGACAGCCATATATTTACGTCCGCAATGCAACAAAGTCATGCTACATGAATTATGTTCAACTGTTTCTGATATGCAGGAAGGATGAAAAAAAACCATACAGTACTAGTTTTTTTTTTGTAAATTCAACAGAAAAGCTACCACAAATCTATGTGGGTGTACCACTGGGATGCGAAGTACGTCTTTTATGCTTCCGTGTTCCATTTTCGCTATACGTTTAGTAGAAGACGTGAGCTCCGGCCCGTGTAGCGTGATGGATGCTCTTAGCGCTTTGTCTACAGCGAGACTAGAGCATCGCTATACTCTCTATCTCTACGTTACAAGTACATACTACAATTTATTAAATATAACTGAATTGAATATAAAATTATTGTACGCAAAAAGGTAAGCTCAATCGTAATTAAACGTTAATGGACGAAATATATAAATTCTGTTGAAATTTATAAATCATTTTACAAATTTTCTTAGATATAAATTATCAATAATGATAATTTGGTTTTCTGGGAAAATATTAACGATATCGTAGCCGTTGAATTTCCTGTTACGAAAATCTCAATGTAATAGGAAAATATTATCTAATTTTACAATATTTTTTATTATTTTAAAATTTCATCATCATCATCAGCCCTTGTCTGCCCACTGTTGGACATAGGCCTTTACCAATGCCTTTCACAGTATATGGTCCTCCATCTTCCGCATCCAACGACTTCCTGCCTTCCGATATGATCCTTCCAAGATACGATCGCTATGTTTTTATTTCAACGGTTTATCGGGTTTAATATAATTTTAAACATCATGTTTTTATGCTAAAACCGGTAAATGTTTTTATAATTAAATAAAAGAAAGTTTGCTCAGCTGAAACACGATCTGTGTCACGTATGTGCTAACCGATGTTCGGTTCGTTTCATTTCATATTGACACAGTAACAATTGACTTATGTTCGTTTGCATTACGAAACTATACCAGAAGTATCTATTACTATGTGTATTAATTGAAAATTATAATGAAATTGTTCGCGTTTAATAATTGTATTTTAGTGTAGTACTTATAAATACGGCTTAACTCACGTGCAACTCTGTGTTGGCACCGACTAGATTCGAGCCTATCGGAGGCTCCTCTTCCGGGTGAGTGGGGTTGGTACTATAGAGCGTTCGCGGCCCGTCACCCACTCAATGTGTTTTTGTATTGTTTTGATTATTAGTTGTATTTTAGTGTGTAATTGTTTTTACTATCTGATTTGTTTTTGTCTTAATTATTTTTACCTGAATAATCAAATATTTTAATATTATTAAACGCTGAGTACTCTGCTAATGTACACAATCATTTCGATAAGTGCGCTCTATATAGACAGCAAATTATACAGAATTGAGGAAAACAAGGTATTTTGGTATTAAATTTGATACGGGGTCGTTAGACTACCTCCGAGAATCCCATGTAACGCGAACCGGAAATTCCTTGCCGACTTTGATTAAAACGGGTATTAATATTGCTTAAGCGAAATTATTTGACTACTTGATATTAACACGATACGTTTTATTACGGAACTGATCGTCCCTCATCAAGATAGCATATAATCTATGATCTTCTAAAGTTCATCTTTAAGTTTAAATGCTGCAAAATAACTGTACTATTAATACAAGTGAGGGTCAGTTGACAGATTTCAATACCACATGCTTGTTACCTTTAGTAGAATAGTTCTGCGAGCCGTTTACATTGTCTGCGTGTTAGTCATGGTTTAAATGATGCAGGTGCGTTCTTACTTTTTAATTGTAAGATGATAGGTATCGGTTTGCTATAATAAATTGACAAATACAACACAGCTGTAGTATGAATATTAAAATTATTTAGTCATAGAATAAATTTCTCGTAAAATTGTTACTTAGTTAACATTAAAATCCTACTCTTCAATAATGTTTTTAGACGCCATAGCTTAGGTAATTAACACGATATGTGGGAGATTGCTGGACCTGTTTTTGAATATTCATGCGGTGACTTTCTTGTAGAGATAGTCCGCCTAAACACTTCCTCGTTATTGGGTGTTTGGTTTTATTAAATACGAAATATTGTACCTGATATAGTGATCAATTTAGTAAATATGTCTGTTCTTTGGTGACCTTCTGTAGAATTAAAATATGCATTGTTATCAAATTAATACCTTTGATAAACTAACCTATAATTGTGGTAATCGATAGGAATGCCTTTGTTCTGCAGACTAAGGTAGATGATGATAAAGATTATGTAGTGATTATTTTTTTGTATAGATATGTCGTAACTACCAGTAGACAATGTAGAAAAGATCACTGTATAAATTACAAGACGGCGATGTCTATGTGTAGCTAGTGATGGTATGTCTATTATCAGTAGTTGCATCGGAGTGCGCTCCATCGAAGGGAGCGGCCAGGAAATTGAATGAGGGACCGAGGGAGAATGTGTGCCATGTCTAATAGCTTCCTGGTGGCTCGCTGCAACGACCACTCTAGACGGTACAATCGAAACTAAACAGATTGTTTATTGTGTTAGGCAATACCGCAACACCGTTTTACTACATCCTAATACAATGTAGCTGAATTAACTGATTGTAAATTACATTATTACAAAAGTATTAAAAGTCAATGTAGATGCAATTTAGTTCGATTTGAAAAAAAAGTTTGTAAACTTTAAGTATTTACAATTATGTATAACTTAAACAATTGTTGAGAAATGTCTACTCTCAACAATATATTATAGATATAAAAATACGTGTAAGAACAGAAACGACTTGAATAATGAGGTCGTGAGACTCTTTGTTTCTCTTAAAGATCAAAAGGTTGAATTCTTCTTTAATGAAACAAATACATTTACGTAATCATGTAGGAAAATGTACGAACGGACTGGTTTCAATAATTATTACTTAAATATCTATTGTGGAACGACAGCGCGCCCTTTGTTGGAAATACACCCTTTTCGAATGTTTGTTGGTATTATCTGATCAGTGCCACTTTCATGACAAGCCACGGCGCACGGCCGGTCTCACTCTGTTGTAAATATTAATTTGATTGGGAAATTATTTGCTTTGTTATTTATTTGAATGGCGTAATATTTTGTTTGTTAAGTTAAAACTACGTCTATTATTTCAAAAAGTGAAACAATCATATGTAGTTTTTGAAATGTAATTATTTGATACTAATCTATTTGAATTTGAACACATCAATTAAGATGAGTTAGTTAAGATTAAGTTACTATAAATTAATCTCACCATGCAATGTAACGCGTAATGAACTGAAAGATTCTTAGACATGTTTTTTTTTGTATGAAGATATTAGTATATTTTAGTTAATTTACTAACATTTCTTGTTACCATTCCTGGTAACCTTTAAAAAGCTTGTGTTAAGATATAGATTATGATAATAATCGTATGGTGGGATTCGAACCCATGACCGCTAGATCTGTAGTCCGTACCCTTAACTGTAGGGCTATTGGCGCTTCAAAAGATATGTTACATAACCTAAAATAGCTTCTAATGATAGCTGACTCACCGTGATTACAAACAAAGTACCCAGTAAACGAATTGCCCTTGAAAAACTAAGGGGGCAAACCTTACTGCTTGAGGCGAAGTTAACACATTGGACATTCCCCGATCGTGTGTCACGTGGTCTGTTTCTTGTATGTAATACTTCCTTGTAATTGTACTTTTTATTAATTCGATGACGTAATATTTATGATAATTATAACACTATTGAAATGAATCAAAGAACCAAAATAAAGGCGGTAGTATGATGTTACTGTTATTACTGATTGGAGCTTGTAAAACAGCGACGATACATTAAATAGATTTATATTAGCAATACTTAAGAAATAAAGGTATACTAATGAATTAAATAAACTTATATTGTCTTACTAATAGTATCTAAAATTAACCTGTAATTAATTAGATTAAATTTATCTATTCAATAATTAAAAGCGATCGAATTTTCTAATAGAATTTAAATAGAAAGTAGTTTATCAGGAAAGAATTTAATGAACAACCTATCATGTCGTTATCCCAGTCGATGTTGAATCGAAACGTAAAGTACTTGTATTGCCCTGTAGTAATAGAGCCGACTGGATGAAGTAAGCTTGAGTAGACGCAGATATAATGGTGGATGGGGGGCGGGGAGGCGGGTGCCGGCGCGGGGTTGCGAGGGAAG
>JAODUI010000003.1:4127216-4159668 GCA_027563995.1 Papilio gigon
GTGCGCTGCCGAGCTGCATAACTTTGTTAAGGGATGGGAGGTCGAATGGTCCCCTTGCCGCACTAACGTCTAGTCACGGAGCCAGTCGATAACATCGTACTGCAGGGACGGAAAGTATGTAAAAAATTGTTGCCGCAGCGAACGTGTTAAACAGTAAGATTCTTTTTTTTTATTAATTAAAACTTATTCTAATACTGATTGTTTTTCCACAGGAGCTCACAGTGACTGACGATACGGTGTTGGAAGAGCATAGTGAGGACCCCGCGCTCGTGCAAATGAGACTTCTTGGTGACGGAGGTAAATTAAAAAAAAACATCTCATGAAGTACGCAATAATATGTACACTATGTTCAATATCCAGATCTAAAATAGTCTAAATCTCCCGCTAGTGAGAGTAGCGATTTAAGAAAATGAAGATGTGTAATAACTTTTTAAATATAAACCTCCTTTCCTAAATTACAATGTATTAGGCAGCATTTTTAAGGGATGGTCACTTAAAACTAGGGCAGTAGCTAACATTGTGTTTTAAATTCCGAATGCTTTGAATTCCGTATTTTATTAATTTATCCATTGTCAAGTAACCAACATAAAATGCAGATGTGGTCTTTGATTACGCTAACTCAGTGAATCAGCGCATTGCGTAACCGACATCGGCGACTGCTAACTGCGCCCATTACGCCCGTCTGCAGAACAATGACGTCCGGGTTCACCGAGCACACTATGCTTTATAAACACAATTCAAACGTGATAAACCTCTTTTCTACTAACGTAACTAGCCTCGGTCGCAGCTTGTAAGCAAAGCAAAGAAATATACGAGTACTATTTGCACTGGCGTGGCTATCTAGTTAAAAGAGGTGTTACTAAACGCAGACCTTTGCTTATTGTAACCTTTGATGTTCTGTTTAAATTGGCATGGATAACATGAAACGTTACGTCACTTACCTATAGTAGAAATTTACAACAGCTGTTCTTCAGTTCATTCTGGCCTAGTTGAATCGTAGCGATTTTTTGCATTGCCCATATATATAAAATAGCAGGGTAAAGAAATTGAGTGCGATATTACTTATTGTTAATCTGCTCTAGGTAATTAATTTATTGAAGCAATTATAAATGTTTTTTTTGTAAACGATTTTTTTTTAATATTTTGACAATTTATTTTAATTAAAATTACTGACCTTTTGCTTTCCTAATTACGTCAGTGAGAGTCGATACTAAAATTTCGAGGTTAAATTTAAATGTCTGCAATTACATCTTAACTATAAAAACAATTTTATTTAAAAAAAAATGCAACACGGATAACACTATCCTTGGTATCGAATAACAAAATTACTTCCTGGTTTTTAAATTTGACTACTTTTTAATTTTGTTTCGATCTATATAAAACTGGTTTTTGATACTTGAATGACGTTCATGTTATCACAGATGGTAGGTTATAATCAATTGTTTCGTTACCACGATCGTCACGTATGTCCTGATCACCGTTGACAAAATAGTTGTTACAGACACAATACAAGGTAATGTTTGGGAATATTTATAAATCGTTCGTATAAACAAACTTTCACTGGACCAGCGTGGTTAAATATGGACTTGTCACCTTAATAACAATAGAATAGACTTTAAGCTTTTCAGTGGTAACTTGAGCTGATGATAACAAAACTAACCTTTAATATATTCAGTAAGAACCAAAATATCTGATATGTTTTAAAGAGAAATAAGTCTGGAGATCAAAAAAACATTCTATTGTAAAGTATAGATTAAAACCTACTATTTCAGTAACTTGGTCATTCAGATTAAAAATAATTATTATTTTAAAATTATCTGTTTTACGTAGACAACCTATTTTTTTCGATTTGGGAACTATGACGTCACAATATGGCGTAGATTCACACACGTTCTTATTTGAAATTATTGTACATTTTATAGGTTTGTTTAAGTATTACATGTAGTATAATACGTGATCGGAATTCGGCGCATTACAATGGCCACGTGTGCGCTCGTTAAATTGTACCGTCGTCCGTATTATGTAATTATGCAATGATTTGCTAACAATAGTAAGAATTGCGTCACCAAGTGCATCCGAGCCGGCGTATTGTAACACTAGACGGGCCATAGTGAAACACCGTTGGTATTACTGAGCGTATAATTGGATGCTAGAAGCCATACTCAACACGTGCAGTTTATCCCTCGTTATATATGCCATTGTATATGAAGAAACACTACGCTTATTTCTCTTTTTCTATCTTTCAATTAATGTTGTTAATCTTAGTAAGTAGACCAACAAACTTATCACCTTCACTCGTTGGAATTAAACAAATGACTGACGTTGACTTTTCCGTTCCGTTAACAAAAAGATCGGAAGGATGTGAAAATAGTATATGAAAGGAGAACTGGATCCTAAGCAATATCGCCAAATCTATTTGATCGCTGGAGTGTATTACATTTCATAATAATATTGTATTCAATAACGTTAAGATATTCTTAAGTTTCCGGCCTATTTAATTAAATTGAATCAACCCCCCTTGAAATATGATAGCGACCCTTATTGAGATTTGATCTTTACGTGCGAGACTTGAGTTGCTAACGTTCCCGTTTCCTGAGGGTCGCAATTTTTTACGTCTTTTGAAATCGTATTAAAACTTTTTACGTACCGCAAATCATCACCATCAATGTTAAAAATTTAAGTAGTTTCAGTCAGTATTCTCCATTTTCAAGGTCATTTACTTTCAACAAAGATTTATATACTAAATTGTATACATAAATGATTTTTATTGTTGTTAAGGGAACAGTAAAGGTTCTTTGAAATTGTAATCTGGTTTGAGTTTATTGAAGTTGAATTAATGGGATTCCTTTTGTTTCAGTGATCGAGTCTATAATGAGGGGAGAAGTGGTGGGCGTGATGCCGAGGAGATCCCGCTCCAACCTCCAAGTAAGTACATCCTATTAAATGGGAACATCAACTGTCTAACGTAATATTTTCTTTTCTTACCTAAAGTACTTGTAATGTATATTTTGAATTTAAGCTATCGTTTAGAGGGCAATCGCTGTATTTTCACAAAGTAATTAAAATAAGCTTATCTTTTGAGCTGAGATAGAGAATTGTTATATATTTTGACTATACATGTAATGTCGTGGAAATTAATATTTTTCATTGCATAAAAACGATTCAATTCTCATAATAAACAAACATGTCCTCATATTTGCAAGCGACCTTTTTTAAGGTTCGCGAATCGTTTTGACATTTATTTTGTTAAGGCACCAAGGTGACTAAGTCGACTGAATTACATAATTTAATTGCTTCCTTTTTTTGGCTGCACAACCGCCTGACATTTCAACCTTGTTGTTTTAAAATGTTTTACTTTTATTTAGGGACGGTCAGTTTGAACGATTTTAAATACCAAGTGTATTTATCTTTTTATTTATTCTTTTATCAAATTGGTTTTATTTCATTGTAAAGGCCACGATAGTCGAGTCATCTCGTGTTCTTTAGAATCCGGATTAAATTGGTGACCTTGGAATTGTTACAGTTACATTTGTTAGAAATACGTAAAGACAAAGGACAGTTATATGAGAAGGTTATCCAAATAAGTTTGAAGTAAACATGATGAAAGATGAAAAATCCATTTAATTATCATTAATTAATATCATCATCATCACCCCTTGTCGGCCCACCGCTGGACATAGTTCATTAATTGATATGATACCATTAATTCTATCTCGTAGTATTTGTATCTGTATTACTAAGTTCCTAATGCGATTTCAATGTTATTTTAATGAGTTGTAAACCTGACACATGAGATTTAGTATCTAACGTTAATTAGCTATACTAGGTACATGTTAAATGTAGATGTTAATGATTAATATCTCGCACAAGTCGCGACAGGTCTCCTGACGCATGCGCCAAATTTAACTTGAACTCTGCGGGGTTTGAATCCGCTATATCTGGTACAAATGGGTTTTGTGTTTATTTTACCACCTCCCCAATGGCCGATGCCGATGACGAACCACGTATAAATAGCTCAAGTGTTTACAGTACTGCTACTGAATACTATTCCAACGGCATATGCTTTATTACCTAATGGTCTACAAATAAGATATAATGTCCTGCTATGAAAAGAAACCGATCGACGTTATCTTATTTATGTTAACTATAAAGATATGACGTCAGTGTTTTCTAAATTCAAATTTCAATGTACAACTTGTAAGTCTATAAAGTGCAAGAGTGTAAATAGGTCGTAAAGAGATTTTGTGTCAGTTGAAAGTTGGAACGGTGGTCGCGTGCAATGTGCACATTGCACACGGCCGCACGCTCCGCTGCACTCATTTGAATATTGAACCAGAGACAGTGCACAACTTCCCCTTTAACGTTGTTTTCAACTCATGTTATCCCGGTATGATTTGGTCGCTCTGAATTCTCCGCAGCGAAAGTTTTGCGGAAATCTAATTAAATCCGTCAAATGGTGGTGCTTTATGCAATCTGTGTGACGGTATGTTGTATGAATCTATTATTGTAGCACCACTGGATACAGTAATATTTATCATTCTCAAATTAGCTCTAAAATTTAGTAAAAAGCAACGTAATAAATTATATAATCAGTCCTAGTAGACGTTGCAAATAACTTGTTAAGGGAGCGTTTTTACTATGAATTTTCATAAAACTGTCATTAAGCGTCGGTCGGTAGCCTAAGGCTTTAGACAACAGAGCTAAAGATAGATTACTGTTTGCTTTAATTTTACACTTTGCCTTAAGATGAGGCCTTAGCGGGCGACCAATGAAGGTTAGTACTTGAATTGACCTTTAGACTGTAATAAGATCCTTACCTTTACTAAATAAAACGTTTTATTCCTAACTTGGATTATTTGCTTTTCATTTGTAAATTATTATTCATGGAATCATGCAAAACGTTATTTTCAAAGCAAATTATATTTAAACACATTTTATAATATTTTATATAAATTTCATCCTGCATACTATATCATATGATCAATGGCAATGTCTACTACTGGTTGTTGAGTCATTCCTCGATTTGCTTATCAACAAAATTTATTTGATATTTATCATAAACCATTAATACAATTGTTATCCCAAAAACTCAATGCAAATACGCAATTAATGTCATATATTCTGATGTCTAAATATATACGAATACATAACTGAATATAGAAGTACGATGTTATGTTAGATTTCGTGTTGAACTCACGTTTGAAATGGGTTAACGTTGAACGATTGAGACAAAACAAAAGACGGTAAATTATTTGGAATACAAAGAGAATCGAGTGATGTGGAGTCGCGAACCGTATCTTCGTGGTGGTACGCGGTTACTTTGTACTGTAATAAAAGCCTTCAAGCATGTCGATAATGTCGTTTATTTATATTTTAATTTTAACTGGAAGTTTTGTTGTATTTGAACATAAAGATAAACGTAAAACCGCAATTTTTTACTCGATTTGAACAAAATTATATGTTTTAATTTTTTAACTGATGTTCCCATATTGTTTTCTTATCATGCAAAATTACGTTTCTTTGCATTGGTCTTTTATTCGTCAATTTTAATTTAAACCAAAATGTACCAATAAACAGAGCCAACAGAATAATACTATTAACCTGAGCGCTGGATACTGAATCATTCAAGGGGGGTACAAATTACCGCACGAGTAATTTGTCTGGTTCAGCGACCCCTTTTCCAATGCCCGAGAACACTCCACGCGCCGATTCTACAAACAATTCACCCAGTAACTAGTACGGTAGAATAATAAAGTTGGAATGAAATGGATTGTGTACAAGTCTGTTTCACTTTACTCACAAATATTATGAAGCGTTGATATGTGATGTAAACAATTCAAGAAAAGAATACCTAATCATAGGACACGTGCGAATTAGTCACAGAAAAAGAACATTAAGAAGTTCGATAGATAATATAGTGCAAAATCTGTTTTTATATCTCAATGGCGCTTATAAATTTACAAAATTACGCGTTAATCTCGCCTAACATTTACAGTTCTCCGAAACAGTTACGTCTGGAACCGCGCCAAACATATTTCTTCTTTCTAATAAATTGTCTCGTATATTATAACTTTCGTCAAACATAAAGTTGTTTACGATTAAGCTATTTAAATAACAAGGAAGTCGTTAAAATAGTTGATACAAAATTCCTTTAATGTTTTTTTTGCAGTACTAAAAGTATTGATATAGCAAAATATTGCAATGATTTTTGTCTCACTCGTTTATGAACTTTGGTCATGGCTAGGGATATTTAGACAATTTTAAAATACTTTTAAGAACACATACGTACATCTTTAAAAAATCTCTCTCTCACCCTACTTTTTCTCAGTCAATTGTTCTGATAACATGAGATAATTCTTAGTCTCATGTTATAAATACGTATAAAATTAAATTGAAACTGTTTTGCTGCATTGTTTGTATCGATTAAATATCCCTTCGAATAGTCACTATAAATTCGAACATTTCAGTTTTAGGAAGAATTTTAGTGAATACATTCGCGTACAATTGTGTCCGCAATAAAATTGGAGCGTTAGTTGATGAATTTTATTTTCTTGTTGCGCTGTTTGCATTCAATAAACATGCTATTATATTTATTTCTATCTGTCATGACTCATCAGTAAATTTTGCGAAGGTCGCATGCGCCGTCTCTTTACTTATTTAATATTTTAATTTAATCCTGAATTAAAAAGTTACATATTAAATGAACAGATGAAATATTGACAACGTGTGGCTAGCTATGATTCAATGAAACTTTTAAATTGATGTTGTTTACTGACAAACTGTCAGAATTGTTAAGACCGATCAAAAGACGTACGCATGCGAGGGAATCGAGCGATTATAATCGGCAAAGTTTCCATCAACATCGGCCGACTTTCCACGTCTATCGGGCGAGTTAGTTAATGCGACTTCCCGTGTAGATACGGATATCGATCGCGACAAGTGCTGGATGCCGGGGCTCGTCTGGCGCGCCCGCGTACCCGACCAACCCCATCTCCCGCGCGCCCGCCCCACGCACCCCGCGCACCCCGCACACCCCGCACACCTCGCGCTGCCTTATTACTTTGTTCTTGTTTTGTTTTGAAGGTTAATTTATATCGACAGGTTGTTTTGTGTTTAGATAGTGTCCTGTATGCATTCATTTAAAGTAAAATGCCGTATCACGTCTGTGCTACTTCCGCATTTATGATGAATGAAGTCGATTAAAAATGTTTTGACTAATATATACAACGCATTAATAAATAGTTATTAAAAGTATCAAGGTGACTTGTGAATCTTCACAGTTGCGTCTTCGAAATGCTCGACGGCCACGATGACCTTGCGCGTGCGGGAGGTGCAATAGATGGTATATGGGTGAGGGTGTAAAGTTTAATTAATTATGCAGGCTTGTGTCTGGTTGTGGCGGCTGTGCCCGGACGGTGGGCGGCGGGCGCGGGGCGCGGGCGCCAGGAGCGGGGAGCGCCCCCCGCTCTCCCCGGCCCAGTGTGCGCCATTCTCCCGCGCCGACACGACACAACTACGCTCTGTTACTCGTTACTCCGAACGGTTTACGGAACGCATCTTGCCTTTCACCGCAACTACGTCACATGTTTTTTTTTGTAATTTCGAATGTTCCGCGTGACGCCGTGAAGTGATTTTGGTGATTTGTGGCCATTGTGGACCGCAGAGCGGCGGGGCAGCAGGCGACGCTCACAGTGGTACCAAATTTACATGATTCATTGTTATTGAATACCGGTTAGCGCTGGTCATTGACATTTTAAATTATTGTTTCCATGTTGGCGTAACAGTTCCACTTAATTCCAAAGTAGTAAAAATAATATTTGTATGATTTATTTCATTTAAAAATAATGTTTTGTTAAATGCCTTGGAAATCTAATAAGATGACAGGTGGTTTACCTGTCCTTTAATGAAACAGACAATTCTTGTTGTAGTGCACTCTTATGTTACCTAATTCAAGATTGCATACCGTTTACCTGTTTAACATAATGCTTCAACCTAATCCGCAACAGTGAACACGCTTCCGAAAGCTAATTAGCATATAATAGCATGAGCACGACCGCCTCGATAACTACGGGTATGTATAAAGCTGCGCACATTATGCACTAGCGTGCAACTATGTAGGCGCTTGCAGCGCATACAAAGTAGCTACAGATGGCCACACCCCGATAACACCACCATCTCTTTCCTACCGACATATGCATAACGTAATATACTCTCGCGGTTTGACTAGACCGTTGATCCGGTGCGCCGATTTATGTTACTTTCCAATGTGATGTTCACGTGGCCGCGACGGCGCGGCGCTTAACGTAATGTCCGCCATATTGTTATAACTATCACGTTGCCTCGGAAGGAAATGGCTCGTTTGTTCTTTTCTAACTTCTTTGTTCGCCACGGTGCCTTTGTTCAATTATAAAACGATCGCCGAGGAGACGGTATTTACAAACATTCACTCGTGATTGGAATCTTTTGTGTTGCCTTTTTTACCAATAACTATTTCGTTTGGCAAATTTTATGCGCGACACTACTTATTCATTGCTTTTGGTTGTTGTTATTCATGTAGCCGGCGCCGTCGTGATCGTTTTATTTCGTGCGCCACATAAAAATATTTCCGTGTAAGGCAATAGCGCTCCAAAGGCAGAGCTAAAATATCTGTAGACGTAACAGCATTGAGGCGGTCGTGCTCGAAACTCGTTCACATCCCACGACCGCCCACCTGCCGCTGTATATCGGAGCTGCGTTTGTAATCGCACCCGACAACCTCAAACTGTAACGTATCTACATGGCAACGACATTACGACCTCCTTTGGTAAATTTAATAAAATTGCAATTTATGTCACAGTTCACGGATAAAATTTAGTTTTGAAATAAAAGTCAAAAGACTTTTTAGATGTAAAAAAGTGCGTGAAGTTACTAATCTAAGAATTATATCGACAATGGTATGTTTGCCATTGAAAAAGTTAGCGGTACGTGTACCGAATCGGTCGATTGGGGCGTTGTCGGCTGCCTTCTGATTTATGACAATCGGCCGCATTTGAGATGATTTTTAATGATTTAATCGTTTTTTTTATATGAAGTCATGATGGGTTGCTCACGATTTCGAAACGTTAATAAAACTCATTGCTATTTCCTTTTATAATGCTTCATCATTACTCTGACCTTGGTTCTAAACTAATTGTATTGTTCGTGTTTATTTAAATTTCCATCGGAGTCATGAACGCAACGAAGCCAATGTAAGTTAGCGCACAAATGGTAGTTAATCTTTTCTTTATTATTTTGACCCACATTCCGTCTCGCGCTCGCGTAGATTAATTACCTGTTTCTTTGAGACATTGCGACTGCACGAGACGTGAATAAAGTACATTTGGAGCTCTTCCAACTTTTTGTCGGTGAAGTTTTAAAATAAATCATTGTGCTTTTACTTTTTAATGTCTCGGTCTTAATCATTTATACAAAGACGTCACTTTACGTTTATGTTGCATATGATGTTTATTAAAATTCTTTTAATTTGCTAACAATTTTAATTGACAGTAATTATAGTATGAAGAACAAAATAATTACGGTTGCCTTTTACGATCGATAATAATGTTAGTTAAGTTTCAATCTTGTTAGAAACGGAGTAAAGCTCGGGGCGCGGCTAGGAGACCGGTTTGTGAGGGCAGAAAGGGGCACCGGTCCGACGAGTCGTGTTGCACTCTCTGCCCTCCGGCCCTCGCTCCGGCCCTCGAGATTGAGATAAATGTACCGGGAACATGTCGGCAGCGTGGACCTGAGCCGGTTATGTTCTACCTTTGCCGGGCCCTGAGAAAGTTATTGTCGATTTGCAAAACATGTTTGATATCTTACAACATAACATCGAGTGATTGGAAATGAGTAGGTATTGCATTTATATGCGTCCTCTATCTCAAGATGTCGTTTTTTTCTATGTTATTCTATGGTTATTATTATTTACTAAGTTGTTAAATATGATGCTACGAATAACGTATAACTTTTTGTAACTTATATCGGCGTAAAAACTTTTCTAATGTAACATGAAAGATGACGAAAAATTATAAAATGAGCACTGTTTGGGTACGGTCCGAACTTTGCCCTTCTATGTAAATGAAATGAAAGTTGTAAAGAATGTAGGTTGTTTGCGAGTAAGAGATTGTATCTATAATCTGTGTTTAAGAGTAAACAAGCAACGAGCAGGCAAAGGTCAGCGGCGGCGTGGAGCCGCTTGCTTGCGTAATGACTTGTAATTTACTGTCTGCATTATGTAATTTTTAATGCCGAATATGTACTTGTCGAAAACCGTTAAAAACAATAACAGTGTTTTTGTCTTTATCATTCCAATAATTTTGTTTTATTACTTTACGTATTTATTTGAAATATGTGAGAAATAAATTAAAGATTACAATACATTTGTTATTCAGTACACGAAAGTCACAATTTGACTTCTATCGAGCACACTCACTTTTGATGGAAGGGAATATAACAATGGCTGTTCCAATAGAAACGTCGGCAGGTAGAATATTCCACACTACATTAAAAGGCGCGGCGGACGTCAACCCTGAAGGTAAACGAAAATAAATCACCCTGTGTACTCAATGGGCCGTTCACCCGCCACCGAGCATCCTGTATACCTATAATGTAGGGTTCGTGACGAATTTATGCGCCGGGGAGAGGCATTTGCGAGTTTAATGTGCGTCGGGGGATTCGTTCATGTTGATTATTGGGTTATTGTCAATTTTAAAGAAAACGTTTACTATGTTTACTGGGTCAATTGATTGTTTTATATTTTAAAGAAAGTTATTATTGACATTACGCTTTAATTATTTGTATTTAGACAAGTTTTATCCCCTTTGGTTAAATGTACTTAAAATACTTAAAACGCATTTCAGTAAACATTCCGGAATGTCTGGAAAAGACGGTATAATAGAATCAGGTAGCAATGTACAGCTATAGTTTGCATTCACCTCCGGCCATGGCGGCGGGCGGCGGGTTTGTTGCGCATATCAAAGGCTCCTGTTCAAAGGCTGCGATAGTGCACGATAGTGTTTGTGCCGGTCAGCGTGCTTTGACGTCGTTGCTCGCAATGAAACTGCTTTGTGGTTGATGTATGATGTCTGCATTGCAGTTACCTTGCTGCTACCTTACCCGTTTCAGCCTTAATTCACTTCTTTATACGTACAAAGGAACTTTAAAAATGTCTTGTACGTGGTAACTCTTATTAGTTCTACAGTTTTACTAAAGACGTATTTATAAAATGATTTACAGAACGTATATTGTTTGGTACTAATGTATATTTTGTGTAAACAATAAAACAATGCTACGTAACATATTACTTGTAACCTTATTTATGACAGGCTGTTCAACACAACTAAATTGCTTTCCCCGGTAAAACCGACACAGTTGATTTATTACGTTAGTGAAAATACATGAGAAAGGATACAGTTGGGACTAGCGACGTATTATTGTGACATACAAAGGTTAACCTAAATCTCACTGATAAAAGTAAATGTAAAAAATCGTTTGTTTCTTTTCTTTTGAAAAGTAACGCTAATATTCATAAATAAAGGCACCGTTAAAATCTTTTCTTTTAACAGGCTCGTTATTCTGTTTTCCAAATGTTAACTTTTATCCTCATGTAGATATAAAAAAGTTGTTCACCTAGATACAGAGCAGGTATTTCTGATATGTTCTGACAGCAACGCTCTGCGGGCTGTTTGATATATTATAGGTCAATGTAAGCCAATGACAAATGCTAATCTGTGATTTATTGGTAGCACTAACGTGATGGTTAAATTATTTAGTTGTTTAAACATGGAATAATTTTATTAGGTTGTAAATTGTGTATTATATTTAAGAAAATGTATTGCGCTTACTAAGACTAGGGTCTCTGTTCTTTTCTTTTTAAATTAAGTGAACTGTTATTTTTAAAATCAACTGGTACAGAGAGTCGGTGGCAGTTTACTGAGAGACAGATGATGATTAATAGCCATGATACTGTCCTTAAAGAAGTCAATAATTCACCGATAACTTATTGTGATATAATGTTGGTGTGCAGTCACGGCCGCTTGATTCTCTGCAAGCATAACCGTGCCCTACTTTGTTTTAACATTGCGTAGGTCAGTCAAGAGTGCTGTGTGGCCGCACTTTCTCCGTAATGCCACATTTCACTTTCACTTTACGACCAGCTTCCAATTTGTGTTTTATAATCATACCACTTGGTGTTCGCGTGGCAATCGATAAACAAGTTGTAATAATGTATATCTACATATATACATATAGTCCAGTGGTCAAATTTGGCACCTTTCACTTGATGGTTGATCCCCTCAGTCTATGGCTATCAAATAATTGAGCTTTATGTGATGTTCTTCGTATCCTATTTAGGCTAAAAAAAGACCTCAGTCATCCTCAGTCCGTGCAAAGGTCGTGAGGCCTTCTACACAATGTAATCGTAAATAGTAATGATGCAGCCATTGAAGCAATGTTAACAGCTTCCAGTAAAGCAAACAAACAATCCTAGTTGGAAACTTGCAGCTTTCGCTTCTTTCAGCACAAATGTAAAGTTATAATTAACTTTTCAGAGCTTTCTGTTTGTCAAGTTATTTAAGTAGTAAGCGTTTGTTTTTATGTCAGGAAATTTTGTAGACTTTCTGTTTTAATATTATTCTTGTGACAGAACTTTTTTTATCGAATGTATATAACCTTTTGTATCGACGATCATTTTATTTAATTTAGAATTACTTCTTATATTGATAAAACCTTTTTAGTACATTACATAAAGTAAATGTGATAAGTTGGTACAACTCAATTATCATTCTAAACACGCTGCCACAGAATTAGTATTCATTATAAATCGTACTAGCTACCTTTTGAAACGGAAAGCAAAGTGCTTTATGAGTCAAAGTAATTTTTAAATTACTTTCGTGAACCACGTAAACTGGTTGTTTGTCAATTTCCCGATGACGCAGCGCGCTGTCAAAGCGTAATGTCTTTGCACATAAGCAGTCGGTGCGACGTCGACCCACCGCTGTGAACACGTGAGCCGCCGCCCGCTCTCCCCAACACCCACCAACCCACCACCCTTTCCCTCTCGTTCACAACCATACCATTTTTCTCGAGCGTTTAGCGTTTTATGTTGGTCACCCTCGTCAATAAGTCACCCTACTTTCTTTCATGTTTTTTCGCAGGAATTTTTTGTCTACAATAACCTTGGGTCAGCTGTTTGACTAGTTTAATCATTTAGGTATTCATTATGTTGGAATTATGACAGGGTCTTTTTAGTTCAAGTCTATTTTACATTATTCCATTCCAGTGAAACACACCGTGGAATACAGTGTACATTTACAAATGTTACAAACAAAATACAGCCAAGATTTACTAATATTAGAATGACTATGGGTCTTTCTATATATTGAATGTCTTTACATAAGTGTTATCTCACGTCATATTATCTACGCACTTATACCAACTTTCTTATCTTCTAGATGTGAAAGCTGTGTTGATGTGATGAATTAAAAAATCAATTGTTACTCAATCGAATATCAATCAATAGTACAAAAGTACTCTTAGTCGAAGTATATTGTGGCGAGTCAGCTCTCGGCCGCTTGTTCGGCTGTACTCCTATAGGAATGCTATCGTCGGCTAAACGGTGACTCAGCACTAGACGCCCTGAGTCGTGACTCAACGCAATTTGGGCTCCAAACGTCCGCAGTCAGCCGAAATAAGTGGATTACGGTTTTATACACAAATGATTTCATTTTAAAGACGCCTGATGATATTATAACACGACTAATGAGTTTCATTTGTGAGAAATGAATTTGTCTAAGATATTTTCTGATAATTACCATATAAGAGTCGAGCAACTTTTAAGCCAATGCATACATTGAAAAATAAATGTTTTGTAAACTAGTATTTCTTTACCGAAATATTAATTTCTTAAATATATGTTTTTTTTTTAACAGAGGATTGAAAGAGAAAACAACAAGAGTCCGGCAACGACAGGAGGAAGAAAGAAACACTCGGCAGTCAGAAGCAACGGACAGATCGCTTCGGTCGAACCTCCACCGCAGCAGCAAACAGGTAAATTAATACATAATTCATAAAAAGAACAATGCATTTCAAATGCACCTCTGGGAAACATATACTACAGTGTCGTACTCACACTGAATTATTTTAGTTATTCTTGTCTCAGTTCATTCTTGTGTTAATAATCTTGTTCGCGTTTCTCATAGAGAACACGTAACTGGACCGTCACAAAAGCCCCCGAGAGATCCGCCCGAGCCGCTGCCTTAATAGGAGCGGCTGAGGGCATTCACATGCATTCATTGCCTCTCTCCACGTACTCTGCTAGTGGATGGGATAACCGTTTAATGGGTTCCTTTGTATTGGAATGCTACGTACATATTTTATGTCTTGTTAAAATGAAATTCTTGTTGCAGTCCATATACAATTTATGAACAGAATTTTATAGTGAGAACAGTTTTTATCGATTTGTCCACAGATATTGCTTAAAGGGCTACCGAAATTATTAATTTTTTTTAGAATATCATTAAAAAAGTGTTCTATTACTTAAGCCGTAAAGGTTGCGTCATAATGATTTTATCCTAGAATCGTCAACTGAGCATGACTTATGAAAATTGTAGTACCAAAAATGTTATGTTATTTTGGTAGATTATTCCGTACTACCTCAATGCGGTATTGGCTATTATCTCAACTGTTTTATTTACACGTACACGTCTCGTCTAATTTAAGCCAAACATATCTATTTTGGCGGCTCCGAAGCCATTGCTGGCATCTGGCCAACTCTGCATCCGTAAACAGACTGCTCGGTATAATTCTTTCTGCAAGCTAATGTATTAAAACAATGTTTGTATTCAAATGTCACTCTTATCTTATATTGAATGTTAAAACTTTTTCTCGGAAATTAAATAAATGAACTTGTCCCACAATGATTTACTTTTTACGTCGTTACAATAAAAATAATGAGTACCTTTGACACGTCTCGACTTTGTGGCAATAAATCTGAGCTGTGTTCCCCGTATTTCTATAATGTGTAGTCCAGCGTTGACGTCTAACTGTAGTCAAGATGGATGGCGTCCATTTGCAATCTACTGTTTCTCTTTCGTAAATAACCTTGCAAGTTGTTAGAGTATCGTCATCGAGTAACATCTTTGTTATGTCTTTTAATTCCAGCATTCAAAGTATGTATTGCTACAAATTACTAATAATTCCAATACAATTAAATCTTATTAGAATCGTACCATGAGTGGTTTAAGTAAGCGATACTGAATGAAATGTTTACGTGCCTCTTTTATTAATATTAAAAATTCAAAAGGTGATAACAGGAAGTCGTACGGAAATTGAAATGTTCTCTTCATGTAGGTAAAGTTATTCGTCTATTGAATTATTATGTCGCTTCTAAAAGACGCTGATAACGTGTTTTCATTTTGTATATGCTGCATATGACAGCGTACAGTCAGGGGTTGCTTGCGACCCACCCGGACCCTTGTAACACGATTCCTACGTTACGATAAATATTCAACAATAACACTCTTTAGAAATGTTTTGTCAATTTTTTTTGCACATCGAAAAATATAAGTAAAGCCAAATTTGCTCAGTGAAATGACGACTAGAATCCAAATACATATTTGTTATTGTAAAGAAATTTTATATACGAGAGTAGACACATAATTAATGCAAGGCAGTGTTGAAAATTATTTATTGTTTTAATGTTGTAAAATATTTTATTAATGTAACTTTATTTCGCAATCCTGTGACCGGAATATTAATATTATAAACACTTTGTATTAGCATAAATTTCAAACAGGTCGTAGCAATTTTTTTGCTTTCTAATAGTTTCGACGTTCAAACCAGTCTTGACTTGATAAGTGACCTTTGTAATATTAATAAACAACTTTAAATTCTAAAATTTGAAATCCATTTATATTCAAATAATTTTATGTTTTTGATTACGAATTATACCTATTACAAAGAAGAAAATTATTTGTTTGTGTGCCAATGGCCATATTCAATTTAAAAAACAAAGTCTCAGTAGTTCTCAGGTAGAAATATTGTAAATGTAGGAAAGTACAGTATAATTTTTCAAGTTACGTTGAAGAGGCTTATCCGTGTTAACTTGGGTAAAGCAACTCTACGTTCCGTAACAAAGGAAGCACAGGGGACAGTCTTTTGTTGTTAGTTGAACGGAACTTTACTTCGCGGACGTCCAATATTCAGATATTGGACTTCCGCCAAATCAAGTTTCAGGGCAATTATAAAACAATTCGCTTTCAATTGTTTCCGATACAAACATATTGATTCTTGTAAAGTATACAATTATTTTTAAGATATAATTAAAAACATATGCATATATCTCGATACGACAATACTAAAATTGATTATTCTAAATGACTCTTTACAGTAATTGCGGTCTTTGTTACAACACAAAATAAGATTATACAAATATACAAGACTACTACGTAACTAAGGCTGTTAAATTTGTTTTCAGTATTGATAATGTCGTCAGTACATGACATACGACCTTCTCCGTATATGTCACTATTGATAATGACTTGCTGAAGGTTAATACTACCGTGACTAGAAGATGTTAATGTTAAAACTATATATAAGTTATATTTCCTTATTTATTCAATGATGTTTATTGTCAATATTGGCTTAAGTACGTAAATTAAACAAAGTAGGCTACGGTAACATAGTAAATAAGTTAAGTGTACCTATATTTTAATACCTTTAGAAATTCTTTAAGTCCGTACTTATACCGTGCAGACGTCTCATTTACAAGCTGTCACTGGATATATTTACTTGGGATTATAAATGTGTGTATAGTACTGAATTATTCATGTAGTATTTTAATATATATTAATTTAATTGATGTATTACTGTTGCTTGTATAGTTCGAGGTATGAAATCGCTAAATTATTTCGCAGATGTTATCATTATTTAACGAAGCTATCTGCGTTCAGTGCGCGGCGCACGGCAATAAGTGTATGCATGTCACGTCACACTGTTAGCATAACTTTACATATTTGCCGTTAAACTCAACGGCTCCAAAACTGCCGTATAACTATAACTTATTTCTTAAATTAAATTGTAAATTTATAAAATGATAAAAAATAGATATACCAGAATGTTTTGTTAAGCATCGCGCCTTTTCAATTGGACCTTTTAATGTATCGATCAAAACCGCTAACTCTATAATTTCTACTAATAATCTATAATGTCAGTACAAGATATATTATTTAAATAAATACCAAAGAAACATCTGCTATTTACTTAATTAATGTCCTACACTTGGATGGTAATAAATACTCAAAAAGTCAAAGATATGTTATGAATAATCTCCTAAATCCTCAACATGGAAATAGTGTTAAACAACACAATGACGTTGTTTCTACGTTTTAATTATCATAAACATAAATCTCTGTTGCGTTCACTTAATATGCACATTATCAAACTAAAGTCCTCCCACTGCCCTTGTAAAGTCAGTATAAAGCAACAATATTAGATTTGCATGCCGACAGCGTCGACTTTCACCCCCGGGGTGGCGGGCTGGCGGGCTGGCGAGGGTGTTGCGTGGGTCGGGGTGTGTTTAGACTGAGGGGGTGAACGCGATCAACACAAGCTCACGTCCTGTGGGGAGGCTTCGCGGAATTGTGCTGGAATGCGCTGTCAACTGCCGCCCCAATCTTAGCTTTATAGTCCACCTGGCACCGTAAAGAGGTCGAGTTGATATAACACCGACACACAAATTAATTATGTTCTTACACATTTAAGTTGCTGTCTTTATACGGTTCACGACATATAGGCTCATAAAAACATATGTGAGTAAATCGTAATTAAAAAAACAAGAGTTACTTTAAAAATCTTACTATTTGTACAAATAATTGAGACAAATCTTATTATTTAGATAGTTAAGTAACATTTTTGGTTGTACATTGAACTCAGTGTAAATAATGTTCTCAACACTTTACCAACTTATATAATTCATATCAATGTTATTTAACAAGAGAGGATACGTCGAATTCTCGAGCGCCATATATCAATTAAATTCATATTTGTTTTTATTAAGGATCGTATGAGCGGAACCTCGCATGATGAAATATACACATCTTGGTGCGGCCGTATCCGGTCGTATCAAGGTCGTTGACTTACTACTGAATCACCAAACTCTTAATTAGAAGGCACACTCAAGCAAACGTTACTATGTATACATTATAATATAAATAAGTTATAAAGGCACAAGAGTTAAGATAAAAATTGTTTAATACATTCGCTTTTTAAATCATTTGCTGCCTATACCAAAGTCAAGTTTTAGCAAAACTGATTACTTCCACGTCTACAATGCTTTACAATTTAGCCTTCATTGTATGTTGTTTTTCTGATATGCAAATTAAATCCAAGCAATTTCAACGGACAACGTTAAAATAAGGTTGATTTGTGCGTGCATAGATTAGCCGATCAGATTACGGCAACAATAGAGCTGAGAGAAATCGACACCCCGACACGCGAGCCGGCCACCTGCGATCGAGTAATGAATCGCATCGGCCGCATCGTGTCGGCCACGTCATGTCTGCTGCAGCGTGTCGGTCTTACCGAGTCGACTGCTTCATGTCGGTCGCGTCACATAGTCGTTACGCAAAGAACAATGGCCGGCTGGGAACGCGGCCATGAACGCGCCGCGAATGCGACGCACTCTCAATTCTTACACTATTTATTTATTCATAGCTCTGTCTCTGTTTTTATATACAATTGTAAGCAGAATTGCAAATATACGTGGATACCGTTTCCGTCCTCGAACCGGCTGCATAAATAACCATTTGCATATACTTTGATGGCGCGACATACGTACTAAAAGTATGGATGGAATAAGCGACACAAGCCAAAATACGTTCGTTAGAATCTAGTATTCGATCCCCGGGTCGACTTTAGAATGTATTTTCTACTTAAAATGTCCCTAAATGTTTAATTTTTCTCCCACTCAGCTGTCGAGATTATAATTATCCAAAAGATATTATGTTCTATAACATTTATTTTAATAAATGCTCGTAATTTGGTTGTTGAATTATCTAAATGATTGTTGAGATTGTGATAAGGTTCAAAACAATTTCAAGGAAGTGAATGTTTAGTTCAAAATGCTAGTGGGTACTTTCACCCCACTTTACCGTTACACTGAGCACTCGTGTTCCGTCTCTGTCGCACGCCGCGGTCCCAATCTTTGCCTCGGTTTATAACAGCCTCTTTGTATCTGTCTTATCATGCCCTCGTTACAAATTTATTGAACAGGCGGCGACAGCTCCATTTATAATTTATATTGAGAAGATTCCGTTTCCATTTTGAATACCCGTACTACTGCTATATGCAAACGAATAAAGAAACCTATTTATTCTTATTTTTCATATACTTTGTGACATCGAGTACCAACACAAAGTTTGTGTCATTTTTTTAAACAAGCAAAGAGGCATAAAACATTGGACAAAAAATCCCCAAGTAGGTTGTTAAAATTTGGCTTTGGTTCATAGCCTAGTTTTTACTTACTTAGTTATATATTTCATGAAGTAATCTTCGGTGTAGTTTGATTTTGTTTTAAAAAAATATTAAAAATATGTGCCAAATCATTTAATTTATAATACAATCAATTTACATATTAAAGTCATTTGATTAATATTCTACGACCTTTTCTTGATGACGTGAAAGAGCGTTAATGTTTTGACAGTAAATTGTTTTATTTGTATTGTGTCCACTGAGTGTGCTAACAGCTGCTGTATTCGAGTCGCGAGCGTCACGATTCGGGCACTTTTCACACTATGTCGCAAATGCATTCTTTACACAATTACGGCACCAGTATGGATACTCTCGCCTGTACATAACTGAAGCGTTTTATTTGCTCTTATGTCGTCAACCGGTTAATAACCGGTTTCATGTTTATCATTAGAAGGCACTGAATATCCACAGTCACTAGTCAAAGTTAGACCCTTTAAACAGAACTCAACATGCCTTAATTCTAATCAAAAGAACACATTTGCCCTTCTATCCCAAAAAGGTTATAATAGAGTTTAGCTTGTAGGAATTCACAATATTTATACGTAAAAACGATCGTTATCCTATCTAAAAACTAATGGTTTCTTGTCGAACGTAAGCCAATCATAGGATGACAAATTATTTTTGTAATAATGCTTATTTGTGACACCGAAGAATGTATTTTATTTGACTTAAATAATTAAAGAAATTTCCAATACGTACTATTTTATATATGATAGTTTATTGCAATTTATTGAACGTCTTTTAGAAGCAATTAGTGTCATATTGGGGCTCGCAGCATAAGGACAATTCCAATATGGCGGTGAGCTTTACGTAATGGCGGAGTACGCGAGCGCATTAAATTGATCGCCGCTGATTGACACTCATGGCCTTTTGTGCGCTACTAAATAACACATATAGTGCTCTCTGTATTTATAACAATTTTACTCTGATATATTCCAACTGTGTGTTGTTGCTACTCTACTTATCACTGTTAAATTTCAACATAAATGATTTATAAATAACTGCGTTACGTTGCTTACATTTCTTAGTACTAATTGTTACGCTTTCTGTAAAATAAAGATAGATTTTACATTTTTGTAAGTGTAGATAAAGTAGAAAGTGCTATTTGTTTTCCTTCTACTTAATTTCGAAATGTGACTCAGATTTAATTTGTCGCCGGGAACTTTTTCTGTTCTCTTTTGAAAAACGAGGTTCCATTAATTAAAAGTACCAGTAACGGCATGTAATTATTATCGTATACTAATTATATTTTATTGCTTATCGCTGAATTAATTCGTTTCGAAAATTTCCCTCAATTACAGTCATAACAATAAATATAATATAGTTTTATTCAAAGAGATTATTCTGCCTCACTATCAAAACCCGTCTGTATCGTTATTTTAGATAAGAATCGCCAAAAACTGAATTTGTATTAACAGTTATAAAATAAATTTACGGACAGTCGTATATTTGTAACTGGTTCAGTTCAGCACTTCCGGTTGAGTACAGTGATAAAGGTAATAAATGTTTTTAATTCATACGTCGGTATTTTATTGTTAATCGCCTCTTGTTGGATTTATTCATCATGGAAATCACTCGTAACCAAAAAGCATTAATTACATCGTACTATTCACACAAAAAACGATGTTTAGAATTCTCTAAAAGTTGATTTCATGCAAATGAATTCACAACTAAAACATTTATTCCGACCTTACATAGATCCTTGAATCAAATTTATGAAAAACGTAGTTTTAAAATAAAAAAGTTACTAGAATGAGCTGCGGGAAGCGAGTGCAGCGTGTTCAAAATGGCGGCCGCACGACGCTCAACATGGCCGCTGGCCTTGAGCCGTCGCAATCAACTTATTATTCAATCTCATGTCGCGAATTGGTCCGAGGTCCGTCGGCCATTGAACTCATACGGCTACAGTCTCTACACTATTGCCCATACGCTAGATTAATTCATTGGAAAACATGTTTTTTAGTCAATAAGTACATGGCCTACTTGGTATAGGAAGCAATATCGTATATTTTTGGCCAGAATAGTCCAAAACGTTTAGGAAGGTATAGTATAAAACTATGTTACTATCAAAATATGTGTTACTTTTATAATTCTACTGATTTTGAATAAAACAAGATGGGTTGGCCGGAAGCCAATTATTGTTATTAAAATACTAAAATAATTGATTGCTACCAAAAATATCGAAACAGTACCTAACAGTTATAATGCAAACTTAAACTTATGGAAAGTTTAATGCGTACAGCCCAAATAATAGAAGTGTGCTTAAATTACCTTTTCCTTTCTGATTTATATAAGGACCAAAATAATTTTGTGTCAGCATATTACCATAATTTGAACCGCAATCCTTACTGGCTCTTAAATTGCCGAATTAAAATAAAGTAGATACGTGGCTCGAAATTCCAAAGGTCGTCGCACGCGTTTTGAAACGTTGACGCAGTAAATCCTCGACACGGTCCGTTATGTCCTCTCGCAGAACAATGGCGTCGGTTCGCGCCACTCCTCTAATGAGAAATGTTTGTTTTTTAGCTTTAAACAATAGCCACTGCTTATTGCCGCCTTCATTATTACCTCTTAGTGTTCCCGGCTTAAGAAGTGTTAATAATTTTCATCTTTCTTTTCCACCAGCTAATACATTCCTTCCCTCATAGCACTCGCTCATTCCTCTTTTATTAAAACCGAACACACCGCAGATTAGTTAATGTTTCTAAAAAGATAAATAAATGTAAGTACAGACGAGCATCGCACCGAAGCCGACCTTGATTGAACGCTCATTAGTCGTAGTGGATGGAAATACGCATGAGAGACTAGTTGCGGTCGTGAGTCCGCATGATTTATGCTTCGCTCTTACAAAGACTTGTTTTTTACGTGAACCGGTTTGTCCACTGTTTTTGTTGCGCTACCTGGATGCCTTACAAAAAGTGTAGTGTCAGTGTTCTTTTTTTTTCAACGTAATAATAATAGTGAGCATTCCTTTTGGCGCACGCGGACGTGGCCTCGACGTGATGTGCCGCGGCTGCGGCTTCATTATATTAATGCTTCAAACCGGATGAACACAAAGATGGGGCTTGAACTTTATTGCTTGTGGTACGACTTGTCCCGTACACGCTGCGGGAAATGAATCTATGAATCCATATTTTTATTTTATGCAGTTAGAATGATGCTTTCGATAAATTTATTTCCTTATTATGCTGTTCAGTAGCAAAATAAGCCCTTATTTTATATTTTAGTATGTGCTTCTTCAAGTATTGAAAAAATGTTGTTTAGAAATATATGTAAAGTTTTGATAAATGGATAAATCTTTTTTTTTGTCCAAAAGCTCCAAAACGGCTAAATTTATCTGAATGAAAATTTTCACGGAGATTGATTACTGTCTGGAATAGGTCATATTTTTATCTTTTAACATTTATATTGACAGATGTGTTTTTATTAAATTAATAAAGTGGTTCTAAAATAATAATACAGAAATGAAAGCAACAAACAATGATCAGCAATGACCACTTTTATAGATATCAAGTAAAAAATATGACAAAGAAAAGATAAAGTAGAATTCTACTAACATTTAACTAAACGATACCTGAAGTGGAATATTTAACCTTTTATTGTTCGGCTTTTTAATATTGGCTGAACCGGACTACTGAAGGTCAGCACTGGACGTTGTAGACAGCATAATAAAAAGAGGACAAAAAACAATCTACTTAAAATGATAAAAATATCCTTTAACGCCTGTCTCACGTTGTAAAAAAATAAGAAATTTATTAAGATTGCGTAACATCATGATAATCTCTACTTATATTCCAACGACCTCTAACTGACATTGGTGAAGGGTCTCGCGTCTTTGTTGAATTTTTTGCAATAATTTATTTATCAGCCGTAAGCTTACGAGCCACCTGCCGCGGTCGTTCCCCGTTGATAAAAAAAAAACTTCCCCCTCACAACAAAAGAGATCCCCAAAGTTATTCCTTATAATTACAACTCACAAAGCGTTTCGGGCAGAAAGCGCCGGTTTTTGCCATGGAACAAAAAAAAGCGTCCTTAATTCTCAAGAAACGAGCATTCTTCGTCATAAATACGGGTCTTAGGTACCTGCTTTTTTTGTTAAATAGAATAAAAAATGTAAACATTAATTCGAGGGATAGATACTTTGATACGTTGTGTGATCGATGTTTATGTGAATTTTTAAGGTTTAGCGAAAATATAGGAAAAAAGCGAAGCTATAATTTAGAAAGGGGGTAAAAAATGAGTAATAAATTTTGAAGCAAGGTCAGCGGGACGTGGGACACAGCCGGAGCGGTGATCGTAATTGCATTCATACACTTACGTCTGTTACGTATGTGTCACGGCATGCATTTCTTTTGGCCTTGAATTGATTATTTTTTTAAATACATTTCAATTTAAATACTTGATTGTAGTACAATAACGTAAAGGTATAAAATTAAAAAAAAATCTGTTATATCATATAATTCAATGATAAAATAATACTTTTAGTATTTTATATTTTAGCGAGTAAATAAATAATACAAAAGTAACTTTGCTTTTTTTTAATGATTGCGTTTAAATGCGCAACGTATTGTGTAGCCATAAATTTTGGCTACCAATAACTTAAAAAATCCTTTGCTCTCTGAACATCCTGTCTTGAGTACAAATTAGGAATATTATCCTACGTGTTTAGTTTTAGTATTAGACTAATTAGACATGTTTAGACAAAACCCACGTTTCGCCAGATTTATACAAACGCGATGAGATCACTCACCGTAGTCATTTTATATTGCATAGATATATTTTATTAGAACGCATTGCATACAAATGATAGTCATTACTTTAACACGTGTCTCAAATAACTAGGTAATGCATAAATTTACTCAACTAACTCTGCATACTCCATGTTACGTTATAATAAATCCATTGCATTAAATATACTTTGGTTTTGATTAATTTCGTCAACTCCGAATGATATCTATTAAATTTTGTTTTTATGTTTGGAGGTATGGATATTTGTTACTAGGTATGTTTAAAGCGGTTAAAGGGATTTTTATTAAATTTGACACTGATATATATATTCTAGAGGTACGCATGGTCGGTTTACTATTTTTTTTTTAATTTAATTATTTATTTCGCGCACTATTCAAAACTTTTTCTACTTTAATTTTAACTCTCTTGGAGATAGAACTATGTGGTACCCATTACAAGAAGCCATTATCCTCCGTGTTCTCTTAAAAAGATAAATTTCATTTGCTGTTCTATGTGAGATAACTGATCCGACGGTACTTACGTGTACTGCAATCTGCCGAGAAGGATGATTAATATTTCACGAGTAGAATGTAATATAAGTAACTAACTAATAAGAGTGGCGCAACGACCCGAAGTGGGTCTTGTCCTCCGACGACAAAAGTCTCCACCTAACTCGATCCCGTGCCATCGAGACCTAGTCCTGGATATGCAGCTCTTTTTCCACCTTGTTTATCCAGTGATACCAGGGACGGCCAACTGGACAATATAATGTAACTTATCGTATTGCAAACACTCTCGGAGTATTGTATAAGTTGAATGTAATCGAGGCGTGTATAACTCAAATGATTCATATACCGCGCGTGACCAGCCATTATAATAGCGTTGCGCCAATTTCCTGCCATTGTAAAAATAACTATGAAGGATTGAAGCGTTTCCTGTTATGGAACCAAAGACTTTTGTTAATTACCATTGAAAATTCCTTTAAAGCGCGCACACTTTATATTGTTCCGTTGCCCTTGAGTTTTGTTTTATCGACGAGATTATGAGTCGGTAATGTTTATAGGTTACGTCCTGTTTGTATCCGCTTTGATATTAATAATGTATTAATATTTACAATAAAGTACGTATCGATGATAATGTCATAGTAATCGACATTTATCCAAGACATATTATGTCTGTCTTGATCGTTACTAGATATTGATTGATGATTATTTTTCTTTTTTATGTATGTCTTTTTTGTATGTATATTAATATTGTAAAAGTTTTTTTTTTCATTCAGAATCGAAACATAAATTACGTTAAGTTAGCACAGTGCGCACCCAATGCTTAAAAAAGTCGAAGTTGCGATGTACATACTAGATAAATAAAAAAAAATATTAACGTTTGCAGTGAATCACGATCTTAGGCTTCATTTCGGAGAAAAACATGGTTGCAATGCAGTGGCCAAGGTTGTCATCTTTGATCCGAATTCTTTTGGATTGCGCGTTAAAGATTTGGGCTAAGTGTTTAACATCGATGTATTTGATCAAAGTCAATGAATTTTTCAGTGTTTTTTTCATCACTTACTAAGAATCAAAGAGTAAACGTCTTTTTTTACGATGAAGACTTCAGTTGACGGGAAATCAGTGATCGTCTTTTTCGCTGACAATGTTCTGGCATACTTTTATGTACAGTTGACAGCCCTAGTATTGGTCCATTCTCCTCGACGACCGGTCTTGCCATTTTCGTATGGGCCGCTAATGGCCTGCTAAATGTTAACGTTTTTATCTAGATCACGGTGTCAGGTAGTTGTATCGGATATGCGTATAACTTAATAGGAACACGGCAAAGTTGAAGTTGTCGACTTCAATGACCATTAACAGCCTGTCATATAATATCAAAGTAAAATGAAATAGAATTGTAACAATAAATGCAGTGTACAATTAATGTTTTTATATAAACATTGTATGTATTAAAAAATATTTACAATTTATAGTCATTGTATTTAAATCGCAGTTCATAATTCTACAATTGTTAATGATAATGTTGGAATATTGCAACTTCGAATGACCTTCGATTTTCCTTTCTTTGTATCGTAGCATTATCGACCTATTATTTATAATTACCATTATCATTCAAAATAGAATTAATTTCTCTTAAGATAATAACTGGTCAATGATCATTTAAGTACTTGTTTCCAATACAAATAGTTTTTAACAAACGTCAGTGAGAAGAATGATGTGTGAATAATTATAAATACCTTCCATGTAAGATTTATATCAAGTTCATGAGTAAGATCAACATATTTCTATTGTTTCTCACACGACAGTCTTCAATACATCGACAATAATGCTATTATTTTTAAAAATCCAATGAGTAACGGATGCTATTTCACCAAGAGTTTCCACCGTAGATACTTAGATATAAATCAGAAACGAGCGTGTTGCGGATGTCCATGGTCGTCAAAGACCACGTCGTTCTCTTATAAAAAAAACACTGTCAATTATCTTGAAGTCAAATAGATTTATACATGTATTTGGATTGTCAAAACTCAGGGCTATAGATGTGTTTTATGACAAAAATTTATACTCAAACCAGTTTTTTAATTAAATAGTATTGCTTAGAAGATATGTCTCCAGGTGTTCTACAGCTTTTTAATATTGTTAGATGAAATCGGATCTTGTTTGGATACGATCGCTCCGCATAAATACGATTTTATCGCTACAAGTGAACCTCGACGGTATTCGATCGTGATTTGTTTCGAATTCCTCAGTAACACACCTGGTAATGCTAATCGAGGAAGCCGGTTTATGTTAATCAACGAATGTTGGATAAATAAATATTCTACGCAATATTTAAATTACTATCAGATAGTAGTATTGATATCCTTCCTTCCCTATGTAGAAAAGTTAACTTGTTAGTAAATGTTACTGCGGTTAATAATAATTAATTTCAATTATGGTCAGTGGAAATTGCCACGGTATAGTCCAATTCATTTGAATAATAACAAACCTATATTACCAACAAAATAACACACACATTAACAGTTTAAAAATAATACATTTGTTAAAAATGGGCATGTTTGTATCATCCATCTCTACACTGAAAGTTTACAAATGTATCCACAGACAATAAACGACATTGTCAGCCAATGACATGTGTAAATTTAATTTGTCAATTCCACCGGACTTCACTATGTAATACAGTTTCAAAGTCAAAGTGACATCAAGTTAATTAGAATGAATCAAACATTTCACTTAAACAAGACATCAAAGAAAGCGCCGAGCAAAGTCTGAGGAGTGAAATATTACAGGCAGCCGTCAGGGAGGCTGTAATCGGATATAAATCTCGGCGTTCTCAGTTTAGTCAGATATTGCTCGCAACCGCCCCGCGGACTTCGCTAACAAACTTCTGTAAAGAAATGCCAAACTTTTAATGCTTCTTCCCCAGTCGATTCTAATAATAAGACGGACGAAACTTTGCCTTCCTTTCTTTAATACACTTTGCGTAAAATATTATCAAGACAGCAAAATCTAGTTGTATTACTCCGTACTTGCGCGTATAAAACTTTCTACCGTTTTCTTTCAAGTTTCAATTAGTTTTGTTACTTTTACTTATTTTCATTATAAACTAGATAACGGCACAGTATGTTTTTTTAAATTAAATTAACTAAATTGATAAAATCTAAAAGTCTCGTAATAATTATTTTTAGATTTCGACGAAAATAGCTTGAAAATAAAATGAAAAACCTATGAGAATATATTTGCCGAAGTAATCGTGTTATAAACTCTATAATGTTTAATTCTCAGTAACTCAGTTAAGAACGAAAGAATGAGTGTTAGTGGGTGTATTGTGAGACTATTACGATTACTTATTCTTTGTAACAACTAATTCATTATCTATCAGAAGTATGCATAAATATTGTAAAACATTATTGAATTGATAAGCGAAACAATAGCATGTTCGCGTCTCTTTGTTGAAACTGTTTCATTCTTCTACGACCGTTTAAATATTTTGATATGTTCATTGGTAATGTCAATATTATGTACAATTGTATCAAAACAACCATAACTAATAATAGCAAAATTCTTACCTGATTATAGAAGAAAGGTGTTTTCAAATAATTTTCCATTATCTATAGAAATCTTCAATCGTTATTATAGTAACAGGATAATGAACAGATTTGATTTGCATAAATGATACACACTCATAAAGTACGTTATTAAATAAATAGTCTTCCAGACGACGGCGCAATTTGAGCTTGAGTAATTAATAACAATAATAAGAAGGATAAATTAAATGTGATGTTTACATTTATTTCAGAATTATTTGTGGTCTGTCGTAAATGTTTACATTGGAATAATAACAAACTAAAATAAACGGTGACCGGCGTGAACCGTAAGGTCCCGTCGGTGTGCGATAATGTGAATGTTGTGGCACCGACTTTGCTTAGTGTCAGATCAGATGACCGAGTTCCACTAAACGTTCTCCGCCGCAAGATAAGTCTTGTTATTTTTGTCTTGTCTTTACTTTAAAACATTGACATACGTCACACGTCAGATTTTGAGTGGTACTTGTTTGTCGAGTATTCAATTTCTGTAATAATATTCATAAATATCTACATCCGTAATCCGCGAAGGTTTCACTGGTATTTAAATGCTTAACGGACACATTGGAACACGAAAATAATCTGTTTTTATACGAGACTTTAATCGTCGTAAGCTTTTATTATTCCCAAAATGTCAGTCGATAACCTCGATCGAATTAAAATAAAACTATATTGAAACTTGTTTGTAGAATAAAAAGCAAACTATAAAAAGCTCGACGTTTTATTGCGATCCGACCGGTTTCATTAACTATGATATAATGAAAAAAAAACCAGTTTGAGAATTGCGCTTTTCATTTTAAACGACATAGGAGATATACGAGTATCGATCTAAATTAACATTAACAATTACGTGCTCGAATGTGGAACAGGGACAATGGAGCGGTGCATAAACTTTCGCTAATTTCAATTTTTAATGGCGACGTATAACGAATCGAACGTTGACTTTACTTTATTGAGGCGGCCGTTCTCTTAGCGCTCGCGCACGCGCCCGCGACCTACTACTGGCCACGACCGACGCCGAAATTAACAGCCATTTAATTCATCCTTTACAGGAGACATGGCAAACGCACGTTCTTATACGATGTTGTTTTATTTACAGTCTATTGCATTCGTGAGTTCTACTTAAACCTTTTTGTTTCAAATACCAGTTGTGCGTTTATAGTCCAAGTTGTGCTGAAGACGTTTTGTGTTTATATGTAGTATAATGAGACTAATGAACTCTCAATTGTGTGCAGTTTATTTACGAACCTTTTTGTAATAAAGAACATTATCGAAGCCACGAGAAAACGGATCACGGATTAATAGTATCTCGTCGATGGCGCGTAGAAAGCGAGCGTGGGGGAGCCGTGCTTTCTATATTATTAGATCATCAATCTCTCAGCACGCAGTTACAATGGTGCCATCCATCATATTCAATTGCGACGGCGGACGGCGACAGGCGAGCTTCCACGTGGCCCGCTAATAAGGATGAATTTATTTGTCCCGGCCTCGATACAAATACTGAGCTGACAATAAGGCTAGAAGAACTCGGGGAATTAATCTACCGAGCTACAAGTAACGTCCAGCTCAGGTACACCGTAATCTAAGATCTACTTCATTGTAGTAATGCCTTGCTCTTACAACAGTCGTGAGAATATTTGTTGTTTCTTAAACACATTAGAAGATTACACAACAAAAGGTGTGATAGTGTGGCGGTCACGGACCGTCGGAGCGGCGCGAGCGGTTGTATTTAGAATTGGCATGAATGTTATGTAGGCGATGCGTAGGTATGCGGAACTGTTCATCGAAAATAACACTGTCTTATTGGGAACAACTATTTTAAAGCCAGGTTAATTCTTTTTTACCATTCGCCAATCGCAGGTAGAGATATAAAATAAATGAAAGCATCAGCGTGTATTCGTGGGTTGGATGTCATCTTGTTTGCAAGTTTAATTACTGTATCGAGCTCTGAAACACCTTGGTTCCTGAGTGTTATTATTTTAGATACTATGAATTTTCTGTTGGTATACGTCCCTCGTTCCAATACATTAAGGTTTCGGATAACAGTGTTATTTCATAACCTTTTAAAAGTCAAATGTCAATCATTTCCAATGACATTTTTGGTATTGTTATGTTATAAAATTATGTGTGGGCTCGACGATAAGAATTGTAGATAAGGGAATGTGGGTGAAATTAATAAATCAATGTCTTATCTTGTCGCTAAGAGAAATATATAAACATGATATCTATAGCCGATATCATTCTCTATAAACATATAGTCATTAAGAAATATGTAATAGGGTTTTACAAATTTAACGGGATCCTAAACCTAAATATCTCTGGCTTCTGTCACTTGTAAGCTTATCTTCTGTCGAACTTCATTACTTCTTGATATTTAAATTGAAATTGCTTTCTAACATTTTATATTTTATCTTCGAGAAATATAAGATTACAAATTTAACAACTTTCTTTATTAATTCAACCACTTACAATATTAATATTACGTTCAACTACTTAAAGTGTTTGCAAAGTATAAAGCAAAAGGATGTAGTAAAAGTTTATATCAGCACATTTCTCCCGCCCTCCCACGAGGGGGCGTACTACAGCGTACAGGCGGGTGCCGTCATAACAAATGTCCTCAATGACCCACCTCACTTCTCCCTTTCAGTGGAAAATAACTTTATGTGCAAAAACCTGCTTACCCTTCAACATTTACTTCGAACTGGTCTACTAACTTGAGTTACATTGTATAAAATATATTGTCGTATTAATAAAAATAAAAATCTATAAATCGTTTACAAAATTATCGTCTATTACTATACTATATACCCACACAATGACTTGCCTTGCAACTAACCTTAAAATAAACAATACGAATTACTCGTGACTACTCCGTTACTGGCAAGGCGTGGGAGCTCTCCATTATCTGTAGTATATATGTACAGTTATGATAAGACAGATAGTTACAAATAATCTTTCCACTTGAGATAATAATTTAGTCACGATATATCCAGCTGATAGATTTTTGTTTGCGCATTTATATCGTAGCACTGTGTGTGCTATTCCGTTGGTATTCTCTTATCATTTGATAACGACGTTATCGATAGAAATGTCGAGCACTTCCACGTGTTCCTTTTAAACATATGAAACAAATAACCATAAACCGACTTATTGTGTTGTAAACGTAATTAAAATTACCCCAAACACAAGAATACAGATCTAATGATATGAAAATGGTGTATAAGTATGTTAAACTCACTATAACAGGATTATATTAGGTCAGATCGGAACAAAGGAAGACATGCAAATTTTCATGTGACTCAATTGTTGAACACGAACAATGTGAGATTAGTATTGTTGTCTCTGTATTTTTAATAGAATGAAAGGGATGGCAATACAAGTGTCAGCGCGTTTGTGTTCTAGTAGTACATTGTTTTAAATGTTCTTTGTTCAATCGTGGGTTTTGATTAAAGTGACACTTGTATTAATACATATTGTTGTCTCTGTCTTGTGAAAGGATGACAACATGTATTTTAGAGTTCTAGGGTAACATATGCTAAATTCGTTACGACATAGTCTTGTTATTTCATCCTTTGTCTCGCAAAACTTATTGATGTTCAAACACGTTTAACTTCTTCTCTATTATACATGACTCACTGCAACTGTTTCTTGTTGATATATAGAATGATAATTTCTACTTCTTCAACTCATTTGAGAAAGGAAATATTACAAAAATTATGATGTTTAATAGATGTTTTCAAATAATCTTATGATACAAGACACAGTTCTCTTTCAAACATAATTAGCAACACGTGTTTTATCACTGTATTACAATTTGTATATAGAAAGCTGGATTCAAATTTAATTTGTGGTTTATATTCTTGGGTTTTTTTTGTCTGTAAAATTTTCAATTAATCTACTATTTTATTTTAATTGATAGTAACATTATTTCGTATCTAACTTATAAACGGCTTAACTCACGTGCAACTCGGTGTCAGTACCGACTAGTTTCGAGCCCATCGGGGGCTCGAAACTAGTCACCAGCGCCCCCCGCGCCCCCCGCCCCCTCGCGGCGCGCCCTGCGAGCGCAGGCGCGCAGTGAGCGACGGGCCG
>JAODUI010000003.1:4162664-4190693 GCA_027563995.1 Papilio gigon
GTGGAAGGCATTGGGAAAGGCCTATGTCCAACAGTGGGCAGACAAAGGCTGCTGCTGATGATGATGATGATGATGATACGAATACTTTGTTCCAAATATTCGTGTTGAGCCCTCTGTTTTACTTTCTTAGCACCATTTTGCAGAAACAGTAAATGACAAATAACAAATGAGTGTACGAAATACAAAGTTGTGTATTCTTCTACATTAAATTTAATTCCGTTTTCTTTACTTTTTGCACAGGAAATTTCCATTCTAGTTTTGAACTGTATTATCGTTTATTAATACGACCTTTGACCTGCGAACAAGTTCATTTGTACAATAAAATAGTCGTCTGAAGTATAACATTACGGATAAATGTCCTTCGCTTAAAATAGATATATTCAAGTAATTTACATTTATAATGATAAAATATATAATGGGGGAAAGTGATATTCGCTTATTAACATAACCCTCCTTTTATGTGAATATGTTAATTGTTTAGGTTTTTTGTGTTAACGGTTTTAACGCTTTTGTGAAATAACGTTAATGCCAGTGACAGTTTGTTTTACTAACAAATTTGTTTAACAAATGAACATCAACAACGTGCATGCGAGCCAAATGAATATTGACCTATTTATAAAAAAAAATGTTTTACAAACGTATAAAATGTTTGTTTCTTGTTTAGCGCATGTCTCATTCTGCAGGAACATTGTTTAGGTCACATACAATATCACGTAATTGCTATAAAAATCCATAATGTTGACTCTATTCTCGGACATACATTTATAGTTCTCGTGTGACTTCAAGCATGTGCAGCTCGTAATTTGCTATTCCAATTGCCAGTTTATTTTTGAAATCGTCCAGCCGTAAAAGCGATTAGGCAAATTTCGTATAGTGTATAATTTTCTTTTTACGTATTATTGAAGTAATGTTGTTTGTATTCCAAAATGTATAATATATGTACATAAAACAACTGATATTGTTTGTCTGCTAATATTGCCTTTGAGATATTCAAACGACATTGCACCTGGCACGGAGCCAAAACGATTTCCGCAGACGAATTGTATGCGAAGAATTCGGCAACTATTTAGTTTTTGATAAAAAAAATATAAATAAATTGACATTGTCGACGACTTCCTGCTGTAATACGAGAATTTATTATTAAAATTTATTGCATTTGCATCATACTACTTATAAAACGGCTTAACTCACGTGTAAATCGGTGTCGGTACCGACTAGTTTCAAGCCCATCAAGGGCTCTTCTTCAGTGTGAGTGACGTTTTATAAGTAGTAAAGTGAAATGTCTCACGAAAGTTTTAATAATTTAATTGCATTTACATCTATCACTATTTAACATTTCGTTTATCGACATTGTTTTATTTTTGTCGTTCACCTTTTTCATAGAAAGTATGACTATGAATTTTCACAAGCGATAGAAAATATAAAATACAATATTTAAATCGAAGTCAATCATTTATTATCTTCCGTAATCTATACTAGACGTATAAAACATGTGTTTTTTTAAGAAATTCAAGATCACAGATCACTAAGAGCCGTGGTATTATTATGAATGTATTAAAGTCATTTATTTGTATTATGACCTCCACGTATCATTGTTATAAACAATTTAATGAATAAAACGAACGCTCCCAAGGTTTTCGCGACTATAATGCATATTTTTGGTACAAGGAAGTTTATAGATTTCAAGTAATATAATACTTACATTTAACTGGCGAATACTCTTATCATGTTTCTACATACTATCTCTCAAGAGCTGATACTAAGTCCACTAAACACTTTGTAGCAATGATTATCATTTTAGGCAAACTATCGCACGATTGTGAACTGGGTCGTGATACGACGCTTGTTATATTTATAGTGACGGCTATTAATTTGTTGCGTGTCTGATGATTTTTAATGGGTTTGTGATGTGGATAAGAGCCTACATCGCATCGACAACATGGCTTCAGACCTATTTTAATTGTAGTCCATACTGTAATTGTTTCATCGCGCCAGCTGGTCTTTATTAGATCATCGTTTTAAAATTAACCGATGAATATGGGCGTGATTCAAGAAGTTCAGTAATTTAGAAACATATGAATCTTTTAAGCTGAGAAGTAATAAGTTTTAGTTCGAGATGATGAGCACATAAACAAGAAGGTGATGAGACTGAATGTGGATGGTCATAAAGTTAGAAGAAGACCGAAGCTGTGAATGGATTGCGTGAAAGAGGATATGGGTAGGAAGTGTGTAAGTTCAGGTATGACGGCTGACAGAGATGTATGGAAGAGACATACTGTGCCGACCCTCGAGAAAAGGGCAGGTTGATGATGAAGTAATAAATTTGAAGATGACAATCTTTATTCTTTCTTTCGTTATTCATAGATCTCGCCTCCCATAGTTGATATTTTTTCACGTTAAATTGCTTACTAGTTTTATGATTAAAGCATCAATTTTGAAGCGGTCTGTCAGTCGATCGCTGCTGTTCGCTCGCTCGCTGCATTCGAAACCTTATATAAAATTCATTTGTGAATATTTCAACTTTGCCATATTGCGGCCTACTTAGTAAATCCAAGAATAGTTGGCCTGCATAGATGTCACCCTCTGCATATTTGATAGGCTAGCGGGCGGGTGTAGTTACCCTCGGAAAAGCCGAGTGGGAATCGGCGCAGGTGGCCTCGTGCAAACGTTTATTGTGTAAATATATGATATCTACTAACGAAGATAATAATGCATGATTGCCACTTTAAACATACTGCGGAAATGCTTAATTATATTCGTAGGTGGATACAAAAGAAACTTAGATTATCTTTTGTTTCAAACTGTATCAGTCGTTGTACATTTTTTTATTTGGACTAACAGCTGACGAGCGCTCTAAATCCAAGAATACTTTTATGACATGTTCTAAAAACAAAAGATCCTTCTCGTTGCTACATTTAAGTTAGGAATTATTAACTTATTGTTAGCTTGATCGATTTGTCATATTCTGTTGCAACATTGCAACTCCGTATTTCCTTGTTGGACGACGTAAAATTACATCATGTTGTATCTAGGTGTTTGTGTAAAGCCAATTACGGTTGTTTAAAGATCAGACGTAACGCTGGGTCGGATAATTTGATAATTTGTATGCAGGCTGCGCCGGCGCGGCCGCACATCTCGCGGATCTTGGTCAAGGCGAGTTTGTCGACCGTGGCGGCTCGCCAGCGCATAGCAATACATGCTATTTCGCAGATTTTTATTGATTACTAACTAATCCCGGACTGCTTTGAAGTAAATGTTATAAAAGTTTTTTGTAAAAATGTCACAGTACAGTAGTGTGGCCTAAATAAGTTTTTTTAAGAACGATAAATTTCGTAGTTTCTTTTTGGTGAGATATTTTCTGTCTAAATAGAAACACATTTAGAGAATATCCTACTAATTTATTAAGATCTGTTCGGTGGTTTTGCAATTCCGAGGAGACAGTATACAATATAATTTATACAAATAGACGATGAGTTGTGGGAAACGATTTCACACATGTGGTACGACAATTTCTAACTATTGAGAAATCGATATCAATTTATTTTACATTAAATATTTAAAAGTATATTGAACTTTAATATTTCAAATGATATCGGCGCCGCCGCCGTGTCGTCGTTCATTTCGGTGTCGATGAAGTTATGCTAATGGAACGGAAGACGTCGGAATTCGTTAGGTAACTCTCAATACATGATCAGATACTATAAATTAATCATGAGAAGACGTGAGAATTTTAATAACATTCATATAATGAAGTCAAATAATGCTTTTTATCTATGCAAATAAATTTGCTAAAAAAAACGAATAAGTTCTTTTAATTTGAAAAACGTCTGTGAAATACTTATTTTGACGAACCGCCAGACATTATGAACCTTTTTTTTTTCTGTCACTTTTTTCCACATTGAATAGACTAGATATGAAATCAGTGTCAAGTCTCAATGTCACAATATCGTATTGAGTAAGATAAAGCCGTTATAAATAAGGAAATCGATGCGGTATCGCAAATCGCTTGGCTACGGGCCAGTGGAGATATGGCCGGTACGATCTCAAGGGCACTTAAAATTTACGAGTATTCAATGTAAATGTTTATATACGGCGCTATGAGCTATTTCGCGCTGTAAATAACGGATTTTTATATTCCCAAGTTTTTAATAAATTTCCCAGGAATATTTTGCGAGTTTTATTGGCAACCTCTGTATATCAATGAAAATTGTCTAAGTACTAAGAATCGGAACAATATAATAATATTTGTACAACACTTGGAATATGTGTGTACGATTACAAATTTTTATAAGAAAATATTTTTACTTTCGCTAAATTTACACAGTATCCGAGAAACATGTCTGAGAAAATAATTTATTACTTACACTATATTATTTTAAGTCTCTTTGATATTGTAAAGAAATATTTACTAAATTTTAATTGTGTAAAACAACCAACAATCGCAATTCCGTGCAGTTTAAGTTGGTAAATAAAAACAAAAGGAAAGCTATCCAAGATTTTCCGCGGAGGTTACGTCAAGCGTTGTGAATATATTCGTTCGTGTCAGCTCGTCATTTTTTTCATCTCGCGACGCGCAGCCGCTTGTAATAGAATTGGAAATGTGCCAACGTCGATTTGCGGTAATCGCGCTCCGAGTGGCTGTATCAACTAAATGCTGATTGATGGCTTCCCTTCCCCGCAAACGAACGAATTGACCTTTTGCTAGTGCAGTTAACTCCAATCTAAATTTGGTATCATTTTCGGTGTAGATTTTAAACGCGATCCATTTAGCGGCGGGGCGCGATTTCATGAAAGAGATGCTAAGTGTGTTCTCATTCCGTGTGCTAATTAAATCTCAAGTGTAAACAAATAGGTACTGACGTGCTTTGTAATTTTTTAAATTTTCAACGAAGAATTCTTTTCATATGCGATATAAAAAATATCATTCAAATTTAGTCGAGTATATTAAGGTAAATAAAACTGTATGTTGATACTGAAACATTTGAGTTGGCTTAAAATACTATGACATTGCTTGTTAGTCATTTCTTCTGAAATCAAAACATAAACGATTAAGTAACATTCAGCTGAGAAATCCAATAAAGCAATTAAAGTTCAATCGTGCGAAGCGTGGCCGAGCTTCATACCATACACTCACACAAACAACGCCGACCCGAACTCCCCGCAGCCGGCTTTTAATGAGTTTCAGCTTAATTTACAGTTATTGTTTTACCCTCGTGGCCGTGGATTCCAAAGTTGTTACATCCGCTGAATACCAAATGGAGTTTGCGTACAAACTTTAAGTGGTCGCGTAAATTAACTTATGTTTGAGTGTTGAGATATCGGATTAATAAAATAGTTTGCTATACAACTTATGTTAACTGACTTACTTTGTGTCATCGTCGGCATGTTACTATGCATGGCACGCTGTTTATACTTTACGAATATTTACCGATCATTTATCACACCGCTTACATTGACTTTAAACCATATTTGCTATTACTATAAAATTGTCTGATTTTACTGCTCACAAAAACGGCTTAACTCATCGATACCGACACCGATTTACACGTGAGTTTTTATAAGTATTATATTGAAATGTCTAACGAAATTTTTAATAATTTGACGTCAGATTTGATTAAATTATTCAAAAGGAATAGATACTTTGTATGTTCTACTTTTGTCATTATTTACTTTATTTACTTTTGTTTGGATATCGTATGAACTAACTATATCTGACTTTGACTTCGTTACTTCTGACATATGTCATATTAAAATAATCTCCTAATCCACGATCGCACGATCACTTTGTTGAATCAGTTATCGTTCGACGAACTGATAACATCTTTGTGTGTTTTTAAGGATTATGAAGGAAAGATAAGATTGTTTAAAATTCTTCTGATATTTTATAATCCCGATATCAGTTATATAATTATTTTGTATACTAATTAACTATATTCAATGTAAAATCCATAACTTTAGATAGCAAGGTTAAAAATAAACTTAACTGAACTTAACTAACTGAAAGCAAAAAAAAATTCAAAGTTTGACATAATAAAAGTTAATGTCTTCATTAATGTGAAATAAAATTCCTTTGAGTGCAGAGCGTGTATTAATCTTGTTATTTCACAGTGAATTCCAACAGTAATGAAGTTTTCCAGCTCGCGTCCCCGCCCCGCGCCCCTCCACCTACCCCGTTTCTTTGACTTCATAATTAATTTTCAAGGATCGAGATTCCGATCTGACTCAATTATGAAACTAGTTTGTCGAGAAGTTTCGCTCCGGCATTCATCGCTCCGTTTTGAAGGTTCCCTCAATTGCTCTTGCCTTTATTAATAAAATGAAAGATACATTTTAATTACATTTCCTAAAGTAACCTATATGGTCGTATTAATTAAGACAAATTCTTCACGTTTACGAAAAAATCATATTTTTTTTAATCATTACAGTTGTAATCGTTTAAAATGTTATTCGTATGTGTATTTAATTAAAAAATAGTGAAGCCATCGCAATACGAGTGACGCAAATCAAAGTGGCAGTGTTTTTAGATTGTAAATAATCTGCGGTTACCAAGTTCTGACTGTGAACCTGAGAGAAAACTCGTCAAACAAAAAATATCGCAACGCAAAACAATGTCGGAATTCGAAAGCTTTATTAAGAGAAGTTTTTACCGACTTGTGATTTATTTTTAGATTGTAAAGCCTTCAAAGTGATTTCTGTGTCGAAACGGTCAACGTGTAATTGCGTCCTTAATTTTCAAACGGGAATTTGGAGGCTTGCCTCGTGACGTAAAGCCCGGTGCTACGCAATTGTAACAATTGAAGTCTGTCTATTTTTAGAACGTTACTTTGTTGTTTTGTTTTGATATTTACGGAACCTTGATTTACTTTGAATTATTTGATGTTAACAAAAAGACGCATCATGTACTTACGAAAAAGGGAGTCTTCAACGCAGTTATTTTGAACTAATAGCATATATATATAGTACTTAGGTGGTATTTTAGTTGTGGTACATAATAGTATTTGTAAGAAAAATGTAAAAGATCGAAGTAAAAGAAACTTAACCTTTTAATTCCAATGTTCTATTAAAACCAAAATTTATCTTCAAACTTGTAATACGATTTTATCTCTCTCGAAAAGCAAAGTTTGCATTGAATTTATTCAGTGCGGCAAAGTTGCAGATCTCTATACTCGCGAGAATCACACGAGCGAAGTAGCTTGTTCGCTACTTGCAGAAGTTTTGCTTTCTTAGTAGACACCGGCTGGCGTGTCGTGACTCGTGATCTACTCGTCTTTATTGCCACGTGCTTTTATAAATATATTCAAATATAATTGCTTTGTAACGTTTCGTCATCGTTCGAGCAACTGAAATCAGATTTAATTATTTTATAACGGAGGTAAAACGAATATATAAACCAAAAATTTATTCGTTTCAATTGTATTTCTATTTACTTAATTTTTGTCCATTTTATTTATAGTCAAATTTACACATATATTTAACAGTGATTAGTTTGCATCTCTTCTTAAGTAAGTATCGTTAAAGTAAAGGAATGAGGGAAGCACCTAATTCTTCTTCGTTAGAAAACGATGTTCAAAGTTGCCGAGGTAATTTCTGTCTCCCTGTAAACTTTGTTCTACTGTCACATTACCCGACTTAGTTTCTTGTTTTTTATTAGTTTTTTTTGTAAAGGAACTTGAAAATAAGTAAACATTGTAAGTATTCAATTCAATAAATGAAGACAATGTTACATTCTAAAGTATAATAACAAAACATGATCCTTTCTCGTTTTTTGTATTGGCACATATCTCGATAGCAGTGGTTATTCAATGTATTAATTTAATGCCTCAGATGAGATCTCCGTTGATATCATAATATTGTATACTTATGCTAAAACATGTTCATATTGTTATTATAAAGTTTTTATTAGTATTTTTCCGGAATCCCCGACATCGTAAATGAACATTTAAATGTTTGCATATTTTTGCATAAAACGTTATAGTTACTTCTGTATACGATTAAAATCAGCATAAATTAAAATAAATAATTTAAGTTTCTATTTATATATAATTGTTCGATGTGTTTTCGTAACTACATAACTTTTACGTTATCATTACTTTGATTGATTGATTATTCAATTTTTTACGCAATGTTTAAAGTAAATAATTTCTACACTTGTTCCTACCAAAAGCAAGTCGTTTACTTGATGTTGACTGATCGCATACGAGCTCTTTACACGTAACGTAATTTCGTGTTTGTATATATACTGTGTACTCAGTCTTGAATTATTTGCTTTAGAAGTCTGTCTCATAAATACGGGTAGCGCTTGCAGCCAATTGAATTCGTTTGCTGCCGTCAAAAGTTAATAGCTACTGCCTCGCTAATTGACTACAAGTTTTGCTATTAAAGAGGTTAAGTGGACTGTAAAATATGCGTGCATTGTGTCTATGTCCTAGTTTAGTCTTTCCTGTAATAGAAGTAAACAATAGTGAACAAATTGCCTTGAATAAATCAATAGTATTTGCACCATAGCATCGCTCGCAATCGAGGTTAAATTAAATGCTCTCTACTGAAGGTTATCAGTGTTGTGAAAGTCTCGAGGTTCAGCTTCAATGTCGGCGCGCAAGCCACTACAGGCGAAATCCATTTATTATTAGCGCCATTTGATAACGATAAACCGACGAGGTCAGATGAGATCGCGCAAAAAATAGAAACGCTGCTTTACCGCGCGTGACTAAAGACTCGCTATGCAGCCAAGATGGCGTATCCACCTCTCCCGCTCTACCCGATACAAAAAGATATATGCATCTCGCTTTTCTAGATACCATTGCCGTTATTTATTTTTATTAACTGCCTAGATCTTTTTGTACGACTTTTTTATTGTTAAATTTCACGAATGACGTGACGGGAGAAACAGCTCCATTACCAACTACGTTACCTGCAAAAACTCTTAGTTTTTGTAAACTGTCTAGAGGTTACGTAATTGTACTGACTGATTACAACTTTATCGTGTTAAATAACGCTGTTTGAGAATAAATTGTTGGTATGACCATTATAATTTCAAATTTGAGAGGGTGCTTGATCTTTTACGTATTTCTCAAGTACTCTCTGTCTTAGTTACTTTTTCCTGTAATGCTAATAATAATCTCTGCGTTGCGAATCTAAAGAGTAGAGTAACAAAAACTTTTTGTATAATGTATGCGGTCCCCGAGCTTGTTTAGGTGGAGTCGAGAGCAAGTTACATAACGGCCAGCACCTTTTATGGATCGTGTTAAGACCGACGTTGCTCTGTGCCCGCCCCATGTTGAGGGACTAGACGTACAGAACAATCTATTAACTTGATCGAGCGATTAAATTCTTTAAAGGTATTTTAGTTTCTTTTATTTTGGAACTACGAATATTTTTATAATCATTACTTCTAGAAAAGCAATTAAAAAAGACACAAACTGTACCACTTAATACTCTCGAACAACAACTCTTACATCGATTTAAAAAAAATGCAACACTGATATTGATTACGTACGGCTAAATGATCTATTGTAACAAGATAAATGCAGGTTCAGAGAACGACAAAAGACTCGGCGCAGACAAAAAACTATAGAGCTGGCAACGTCGCACGAAAAATTAACAAAACTGTATAACAGTGAGTCACGCATGGCGTGATGAGTTTTAGAGGAAACGTTTGTCACGAAAACATTAATATACGAGCCCAAGTGACTCGCTCACCCACACGCAACAACAATCTAGGGTCTCTTTCTTGATCCGAGTCTCGGTGTGGCGATACAACGCTACGTGGCGATACTACCGACATATTGAAATGTTTTAATACCAGTTTAACTGGTTACAAACATGAATCATCCTCATTATTTTACTTTATTTATTGATGTGGCATTTAGTATAATATTATAATATGAATTATAATTATATATACATTATTATGTCTATTATTTGATAATGAAATCACACGTTGCTGACTGCAATATTTCCATTAAGGTCGCACTTCCCATTTGAATAAAGTAAAACAAACAATACTTTTTATAACCTTTGTATAGCACAATAGCTAATAATAGGCTGGAATGTAGTTAAAGCAAAAAGCACGTGTGTTGTATGAATTGTTTCGCTCCGTTTAGCGCATGTACGTACGCTGTTGCCAAGCGGACATGTTATGTTTTCCGAACGAACTTACTCCAAAATGGCCGCCGACAGCCATTCGCTTTCCCACGTCGCGCGCCATCACTCTGCATGCTTCATTCTCTTTTCTTTTGTATTGTGCTTGCAGTTCTCAATTTACTTTTTGCCCCGTGTTCGTTTCAATGATACCATCTCATCGAGTATTGTTAACGTGACATGCTTACGAGGTTGCCGTTTTTTGTATTTGAAACGGTTTTGTTTTGGTTCATTTTAATGTTTATTTAGTTTAGTTTATTTGACAACGAAGACAATTACAAAAAAAATATTCTAAGGTATAACAATAAATATGAATGAATTTGATTTGAATAATTAATAAGTGAACTCCAATAAATTTTACGAAGCTATTTCTATATGTTTTTGTATTTAAATTTCTACTGACGTAACGAATAAGTCTACAGTTTTGTCCACGGCGTGATATCATGGTCGTCATTCTAGGAACATTGGTACAGCACAGTGTTTGCTTTTATCATACGTCTAAACTCTAAACAAATATCAGTTGTGTGTGGTACATTCCACGCTGATTCCAATATTGACAGTGGCGACATTAAGATACAAAATGTTAAATGAGGCCATTGCCTTGGCGGCACTTGATTAAGTATTAGCAGTAGACATATAAATAATGATTATGGCAACACAATACGTTAGAAATGCTATTTTTTACATTATCTATGTTTATAATGAAACACGGATGATGATGAAATAATTAGTATACTTTAGATACAAGTTCAATGATGTTCGGAGTGCGAATAGATTAATTTGGAAGTATGCCACGGCTACCAGCGTGAGCGTCGTGTTTAAGTGTCGGTTCATACATATTTAAAGATGCCGGTAGGAGCCGATAGCCGGCGGCCGATGTTCGGACGCCACTCGAATGCTAAGCGTTCGCTAACAGATTTGCATTGAAATTGTCTTTGAATTTAGTTTCCTGCGCCGAAATTCTGAGGTAACAGGAAACCAAATGGACATTACTAGATCTGTATCCAGGCATTGTCACATATTGTGCTGTGTAAATATCTAAGGCATCGTTGTCATACATTTGCTTATAATTACACGGAAGCATCTAAATCTAAATTATCTTTACTGTGTACAAAACAAAACATTAGAAAACCAATCTTAGTTTTTACTAACAAATGTGATCAAGTGATAACAGCAGTCTTTGCAAAGCAAAATACGCATTGCCGAAACATGTTTTGTGAACAGAATCAACATTGTCACGAGTACAGTAATTTAAACTATTAAAACTTTCGTGAGACATTTCACTAGTCGGTACTGACACCGAGTTGCACGTGAGTTAAGCCGTTTTATAAGTTATATAGTACAGTAATTACAAACAAATGTTCATTACATATTTATTAATATGAACATCATTAGTCACATAACCTTGTATTATGAAGAATGAAAGCATAACTTATTGTTAACAATACAATGCTATTTGTTCAAGATATTGTTTACGTATGCGTTGTTTTTGTAATCAATACTAACAGAACGTTCTTCCAAGTGATAAATTACAACAATATTTTGTATTGCGAATTTTGAGCCGTGTAGATATGAAAGAAGAAATAAAAAAATTGAAGTAATAAGTTTACGACGGATATAGCTGTTATGTATGAGCTCATTGTAGTGCCAACGACGATATCATGGCTCGCATGTGCGGTATTATATCACTTCATTTGTTTGACCCACATGCTCGAGATAAACGTTATCTTTATAAGTGTCATGTTTATTAGTTATGCGATTTCGTTATCGCAAAGTCGCAATAAGATAGTGATTGTTTAAATTATAAATAGGTGTCTTATGTTTCTTTAGATATTTTATACCAGCGTTTAGTATCATTGTGACCTTAAAACTTTTTATCTTTGAATGCAGTCTTTAAGGACCAAAGGACAACAACAAAAAATCAAGAAAATATTTTTTTTGTTAAATATTACTTGTAATTTTTCGTAACTTCATTGATAATAATTAATTTTTAATGTTTATTTAATTGTTACTAATGTATGCTTATCACAAGTAATGCGATTCCCAAGTCATAGCGTTTTATAAATTTATCAAGTCGATAAGATAAGAAGCGTTTATAAAAACTATTTACACCTCCGTTACCAAGATGTAGAGATATCTATGGTCGGTTGGTCAAGGTGACCTCTATCGAGGCACAGTCACATCGCGACTTAACGGCCCTCTATTCAATGCAAATTTCTTCAGGGTCCTCGCTCGCTCGTTCGAATCCGCACGACTTTAGAATTAAAAACAACAAACCCTGAAGGAAGCTACGCAATAAATTCTGATTTCACTTTGCGCATGCACCGGCGTTCTTTAAAATAACAAAAGAAAGACCACGTGGTGCGCGGTCCGCCATTTTGCCGTTCAAATAGTAAGATGGCGTCGGCGGCCGGTTGGCGAAAGTACTCGGTAATTATAAGCGAGGTGGCGGCGCGGGAGCGGGCGCGGGAAGGCGTGCAGAAACGAAACGCGAGGATCTATGGCTCGCCGGTGCACGCCACGCTCGGCTTGATTTACAACGCTCTCTTGTTTCCACTCGGTCGATTGTTCGCCGCTTTATGCGCTGAGACTCGAGACTTGCCATTCTGTTATTGTTTCCGACGGCCATGGGAACCGAGATCGCGTGGCTTTTCAATGACCTTTATTACTTTTGTGATTCTTTTATGGGTGCAGATTCTAGTTCGCGTTTCAAGTTCAATCCAGAGGACTTTATTAGGCTCGGTTTCTTCGCTCAAATAGAACGTAGCCAAAGATTTGTATGTGTTACTACTACTGGTTAAAGCCATTTTACTAGAGTTCTACTCTATTTCATCCAATCAAGTTTTTACATTAATTAACTTTTTTATATAGAAAAAATTGTATAACAAATTTATATGTTAGTTCATCAAGTAACAAATTATTCATGTGACAATTCTTCGCCTCGAATCAATATTTAATGGCTCATTTCCTGCGACGGCCACTTCCAACTTACCGATAGCGCAACTTGAATGACCAGTTATGCAAATTTAGTCGAAATTGTGTATTTCAACATTTGTATTCAAATGATGATTTATGACGTATTAAAATTTAAAACACTTGTGTTATCTTTATTCATATATATACATACATTTTATAGCATCGACAAAACATTCTGAATAAGGACATGATAAGTGCTAACCTTTTACGTTCACTAGAAATTTATTAGTCAAGAGCGACAGGGGCGACGCGTCGAAGCGATACTGTTGTGCTAATTTGCTGTTATTCACGGTCGACTGTTTGTTATCGTTGTGCATTAAGTGAGAAAATAAACTCGTTTGTATGAAAACGCGAGCAGGCTATTACAAACTAATGAATCCACGACATTATCGAAGCAGGAGCTGCGTAATACGACCTCATTCCGGTCATGTCTAATTCATTTCACGTAGCGGTGTTAAGTGTCTTTGAGATGTTTTTTTTATCACTAACCGAACGTGTCTCGTAATCAATAGTTCGAGTATTTTGTAGCGTAAAAAGCGAACCTAATTCGGTGAGGTTGCAAATCGGTTTTTTTTTCTAGTAATCACTGCCCCGTGAAGGTTTAACTAAACATAAAAATTAATGACAAAATTCATTTCTGAACTTTGATTTGTGGACAACTGTATTATTAATTTCGACCACAAATACATATAAAAATCGTTGAGTTTTATTGTTAGCACTGCGGTACTGACGTACTATTTGTCCGATTACGTTATATCTGTGTCGAGCCGAGAGATATCAGCCAGCCACGACATGCAACGTGATCCAAATGATTTATAAACAGAGTTTCATTCAATTAATTATGAATTCGATAAGACGGTGCGTTGAACGGATGGACTTGATAATGTAGGAATGTTCCTACACGTAACGATGTCATCTCTGTATTTTCTTTGATCTACTTGTTTATGTAAAGTTTTACAGTTTTTAATTTCATGCCAGTTATGACTCGTAGAGTATATTAAGAACGAGGAGTCGGATGTGCGAAACGAGGCGTTGTTGTCTGTTTTAATTGCCGTCTATGCAATTAATCGTATGTTGTTTTGCAACGCGCGAAACATTGTTCCAATGCGTAAGAGATGTCGTGTTTACGATTTCACCTCCTTTGTCTCATAGTCATGCTGCGAAGTATCGTCTTTATTTATTGACGGTTGCTATATTTCAAAAGCCATACTTTGAAGACGAAGAGAACGTATGCCAAGTCGTTTGACCTCATTTCCGAGACTAGCTCTGCGTAAACTCATATTGGGCTTATGAAAACATTGCTATTTATAATGTAGATAGGGCCGCAGCAGACCGCTTGTATTATTTGTCTGCTTAACAACGCGAACATTCGCCAAGCGCGGCCATGCTTTCAATCCTCGTCGCCATTCTTTGTTATTTACGACGCTCTGATCGCTGGAAGAACACAAAACCCTTTTTTTAACCGCGGAAGACATTACGAACTTCTAAATATTTATGTGGCGATTATTTGAATTGACTTTACCGATTGTTTTAACAAAATTTTAATATTTATTAATCCTTGACCGTTTTGTAAACAACTATTATTAAGAAATTTTGTTCATTTGTTTTTATTATTAACGAAAAAGAGGGTGTAGTGAGTGATCAGTTTATCCGCCATGTCATCAGTGAGATTGTTGGCGTAGTCTGCGCAACACCCGTTAACGTGTCCAAGAATGCACTGAACGGGTTTCTTGTACGCAGACTGGTTTCCACACAGCCCTGATGGCTTCTACGAATTTGATTCATCGACGTAGCCACATAAATTAACATACTTACATATTCATGAACTTGTCATGGAATATTTCGCATTTCATTTATTTATTTTTATTCTTTTAATAACTGGTTCCCATGTTTTATTCATTGTGTATTATTACTGAAGATGTTTTAAAATAAATAATAAAACTTATTTACATTAAATTTAATATCTAAACACCGGGTAAGATTATTGTAAAATAAAAAACTAAATTTGTATCGATTTTTTTTTTATCTCACAAATATTTATATCCAAGCTTAAACATGGTATCACTAATTGATAATAGATAACATGTCAAAAGATTTGATATCAAAATACATACTAAATTAATCAACAATCGTCGTCCTACAAGTCATCAAATGAAACGTCGCGTCGTGACAAAATTACAGTACGATAATTGAAGTGCACATCTTTCTGTTAACCTTTAATAATTTGATAATTTCAACAGGCATTGACCGGTAATTAATATGCTTACGTTAAACTTAAATAAATGATACATTTCTGAGAAGTTTTAAACTTAGTATGGCAAAACAAATCGTAAAAGCGTTGTAATTTTTGTATTTCTCCAAAACATTTCGTGTTCGTTGATTTCTTGCGAGTCCCGGCGGAATGAAATTGGCCCAACACATTACCCACGAGGTAAATCGGGCGATGCACGCGGTCGAGTGCCCATTTCTCACGTTCGGACCAGTTCTATGGACTGGTTGGGCCGCATGCCGATCAAGAAAGGTGGTCGCGCGGTGCCTTAAAGGGTGAAATAACCTTTTTTTTGTGCTCCCAGCCACTTAACTACGTTGTAGGATGTTAGTGCGCGTGCAATCACCGCCGGTACACATGTGTAACGATCGGTGTGCATAAATTGCGAGTACTCGCATTGCTTTATATGTCGCTTACTTTTTGCAAACGTCACTCTAAATGGTACGCCTCAAATTATGTCAGTCATGTCAATTTGAGTGACATGATATGTCTGTCTAGATCTACGCCATGACATCAGTGAGACTTTTAACAATGTATATCAAGTAATAAAAACAAGCAATTTGAATCACAAAGATTTTTTTCATAAAGTGCCATTAGTTTTGATATTCTAATACTGCACAAATTAGTCTTTAGATTATTCACTTTTGGTATTTTATACTAAACTAGCTATACTAAAAGATACTTATTAATTTAGATGCAGCCACCTGCGTTGAGAGCTGGATTAACCGGATAAGTGCCCTGACTGCAGGCGTTCTCATTTAATGAAACTGTTCTGAGAATTTAAGTGCATAGCGTATGTAAGGTCCTTATGCAGTTATATTGTAATCTTGTTACATTCACTGCGGCTCTAAGCGATTCCGAATAAACATGTGATGTAGAATCAATTTTCTTTTCTCTTGTAATATATTAATCGAATTCTTGCTTGACCTTCCTTAGTTTGACCATCACAATATCTAAACAACTATATTAATATGGTGTTGGAGGTAAAAAAATAACATCCATATATGACAAAGTCCGTAGAATATCTCAAAGCGTCTCAAGATATTTCACAAGTATTGACAGGTGATTATACTAAAGAGCGGGCAGTCGCGCGACTTATTATGTGGATGTTTCTATTGCATAACTTACAGAACCGGTCCCAATAAAATGTCAGACGAGCCGTACAAGCTATTAATACCCAGCTGTTTCTCAGTTACGCCTACATAGTAATTATGAACATCCACTTCTTTAGAAGTGACTGGAAAGCATCCGACCTTCCTAATTTAGTAGATTTTTTTTTTAAATTTCAGTATAAAACTTTGTATTCTGTATATACTGTTATGAATATTATTTTATAACATAACAATAAAAATAATTAGATTGAATAATATGAACGACGTAGTTAACAATTAAATAGAAAGGATTGTAATTTTCAAGCTATAATTATTAAGTAAACACACGCGGCCCAAACACATTATAATTGTTTACTGAATTAAATATGAATCGGTAACATGCAAACATTCGTTGCAATATATCTTTTTTTATAATAACGAATGTGGTATGAAATGGACATGCATTAATTTATAATCTACGTAGAGGATATAAAATTGTATTTAGGTAGTAGAATCACTAAGGCATTGCGCCGGACGCGTGTAATTCATGGTTTAGTGAACCGACAGCAGCCATGGCAGTGTCACAACGATGCGGGTGAATACAAGTATTCATAGATATTAAATGATAGGCGCGCAACAGCGCACCTGCCCTCCTTGCGCACTCGGTAAAAACAAGCGTTGGAATTATAAACTTGAAATGAAACTTGTAATAAAGCATTAAAAAACCCACTGATCGCCTTTAACATTTTAAAGGTGTGATATTTAAGGCTGCAGTTATAATTTTCATTTTGAAATTAACATTAACAAAGTTAAATAAGTTATTATTATACTATGATAATGTACCCGGAAGTTATCAAATTAATAAGTTATGTTCTACGCACTCCAAGTTAACCAATTAATACATAAGTGGTTTTATACTCGTCCATATTCCTTTAGCCTTTTAGTTTAACCAAAACAGGGCAAGACAACCGGAACCCGTCATTTGACGTGCTTATTACCCTCGTTAATGTTCAGCTATTATATCTGGCCTTCAATTGATGATCATTTCACTTACACCCTTATGTTTGATTTTAAAACTTTATTTAAAGAGTCTGTTACGTCTGTTACGTAATAATAAAATTCGCTTGTATTGTTCCAGGCACGCCCCAAGAGCTCGAGCAAATCGAAATCAACAAAAAAGGTAAAATGCTTTTTGATTCCATTGGCCATTCCCGAATAAATAATTCAATGGCCATACATTGGTCACGTTATACGTTGGAACGATTTTAATACCAAATGATCTGAGTACGGTTGTCGTCATTGTATTGCAAACGATTTATGTTTCATTCACTTTATAATTCACTCACGGGTTCCCGTCGTATTTATGTTCTTACTTCATTTATGACATTGCCAATATAATGCGATTTATCGGTGAACTATATCTCTTATATACAACACGTATAGATACATGTAATGATTAACGAATCAATACTTAAACCATTTTCACATCATTTGAGATTTCGTCCAGGGACGAATTTTATCATCGACCCGCATTTTTCGCTGCGGAGCGTCGGCAAAGTGTACTGCCATATAAGAAATGATCTTCAATGAAAAATCTAAGAATTACATTCCACAATTTATTGCTAACAATCGTAATATACCTTTCAAATATACATGAAAGACATTATAAGACTTCAGATTCCTATATATATGTTGTACTAAATTAAAGTAAATAATATTCAAATTGCAATTGTTTGTGCATATTACGTAGTTTGAATGTGAATTATATCACGTGTGTGTTTTATTGTTCAATAGGTATCAATTATAAGGCAAAGAACAAGGATCCTTAACTCGTTTGAAAAGGAAATCAGCATTCGTATCAAGTATTCCTTAATTTTACATTCAAAGCAGTGTTTTTGTTTGTCGAGCGTCATCTGCGTATGTATGCGGCTTGTTTATCCATCACAGTATTCGCGCTTCGAGAAGCATAGGTCACCGAGGACATGAAATACATTTGTTATTATCATTACGTGATCTAAATTTCAATTCGGCGTCCGAGTAACGGGGTCACCACGATTTCCATACATATTTCTACATAATCCTTTATTCTTTCGTTTCGTCTACTTGGCTGAAGAGAATTTAAAACGAATAATATTCTTCATGTCGACGTAACGTATCGACCTGGCTTTTACCTTTTAATATTAATACTTCGATGTTTCAACAAAACAATTTGTAGCGAATTATAGAAATTTTTTACAGATTTGTAACTTTTTTATTTACTGTTTCTATCCAAAAAATGTACCGAAACTTTGAAACACAATATAATGTGCCAGACCCCGTGTACTATAGAGATAAATGTTGGATATAATGTAACTCAAATTTATTAAACAATCTACTGAAATTACCACTTAACACAAACACAAACAAACAAAATGGTCTGCATCGATTTCTCTAAAGGTGTTTAGAATATAAAATTGCTAATGTTCAATAAATAATCAAAAATAATAAGAGATGAAGTTACCAAACATCGGGGTGTGCGAGTCAAATCTCGTATATCTAAAAACATAGCTATAATTAAATGAATATTCATGACACGAACCGCTTCGAAACAATTTTATAGCAGCGTCCGAGAACCGGTCTCTTGGTTTTTTGTCGATGTTGTTGAACTTGTGATCGTGCGTCGAGGCAATTACGGCTGTTATGGACTGCGGCTTACGATACAATGTGTATTTATGGACACCTGTTTATTAATGCGTCCAACTGATATGATGAATGCAACGGTCGTTTGAGCACCACGTCCGTTTCACGTGACGTATGACCGCTCCAAATAAACCGTTTAATTTGCCTTCTAATCTGTGCCAAGTGGAACTGGGAAGTGTTTAATTTTATATATTGCTTAGTGTATGAAATAAACCAATTTTACTATATGTTACATAAGTTCCCATATGTGTTATGTTGTTGAGTATTATATTCACAAAAACTGTAGTTCTACCTCTCATGTAATATTGACATTGACGTCCATTATGGCATGTATATTTCGCATGCAAAGATTGGCAATACATAAAGGTCGGAGAACAAAGCCGGCGCGGGAGGTCAGACGAACAAGTCTGACTAGTCCGTGAGCACGACCAAGAAAGTCGTCGGTGAAAGTACGCCGGCGAGGCAGATACAGCTCCGTTCCACGGATAATATAAAAAATACATTTCATAACACGACTCGTAACAAAACCGGTTCTTTTTGTGCGCTCTCTTACACGATAATCTTTTCATTATACGAAATGCCTTATAATAATAATAAACTGTACCGTCACATTTTGTAAAAGCTTACCTGATGCTGCTTTTATAAGTGGCCTTGTTTTTTTTTTAACTTTAGGTTGCTGGATAAAGTTTTAATAAATTTGTAATACATTCAAAAGGACACTGTTATTTCGGATACCTGCTTGTCATGCTCGCCTCTGACGCGATTCTTTTATTCATCCCGTAGACGTCTGTCACGGACGAAATTGTTTGCTCTTTACAAAATCAAATTGTATAATAAATGTTTTATTCTGAATCCGTGAATATTTTGACACTAAAAAAAATATTATATACTTTTCCATTTAAGATTTACTTGCAAATTTCTTGACATTGGTGTTCTAAGTCTTTATTTCCGAATAGATTTAGTATCCTATGTTCAAATAGTAGACAGATTTGTGTTGCCTACTCCAAAATTTTCAATTTTTTATTTTTAATCGCACTAATGTTTCTTGATATGCTCTTTACCGAGTAAAACATAATCTGGTAAGAAAGAACAATTTACTAAAATATAAAAGTCTTACCGGACTTCTCCAAATAATTGACATCAGGTTGTTATTTACTTTTTTATGATTTGCAAAGTGAAACTGCAGGCGGGTAAAGGTGGTGAGGAGTGAGGTAGCGGGTAGTGGCAGTACCGTTATAATTGGCAGTCTCCCGCACTCCGCCACCAGCGAGCGGCCTGGCGATTGCCTTTATTGCATTAATGAGCCCGCATATTGAAAGTTCATCGCCCTACAGACGGATCTAATGTTTGCCATTTGTTAACAATCGCCGCGGAGCGTACTCGCAGCGCGGCCTCGGAGTTGGACCGACTAACTTTCATTCAATTAGTGCGCTACATTTATTGATACCTTTATATCCACTTTGTGTCGTTGATGTTTGGCTTATTGTATTTGATAATTATAGACAACATGTAAAAAACCTTTACTGTTTAAATTTAATGAATGACTGATTTTGCTGTCGCAATACAATGCAAAAAGATCGAAGAACAAATAAGCATCGGCAAACAATGGCAAGTTCTCAAATAAAATCTAATTCTATTATTTAAATCGTAGCGATGTCCGCCTGACTTCCTTATCAATACAATTTTATCGATTTCTTATCGATTATGTCTCGTCGTGACAACGCTTTGTATTTGTGCATTATTATCTGTTTTGTATCTATGATACCTTATCATATCAAAGTGATTAGATTTATGAGCGTTCTTTTAACGTGTCGTACAAATATTGATTACTAAGTGTAATTTTCCATTTGACTGATGAACAACTCGCATCAAAATTTTATTCGAATTCACGTAAACGATATAAAATTTACACTTGAATCGCTTCTTTCTTTATTAGTATTCCATATTTCATGTAGGGTGACTAGAAAGTGACTAAATTATGTTTAACTAATGGATTAAATAGAAGTTTGGTGCAGGCTGAAGTGCGATAAAAGATTAAAAAAAAACTCAAATGGAAAAGCATTACGAATAAAATAAAATGGCATATGTGGTCAGTCAGGTATAAAGCGTAACATTCCAATAACATTTGTCCTAATTGGAACGTTTAGACGGAGCAACTTTCATTTTTGAGCGTTTTTAATCTGCTATCAAATATGGCGGCTTTATCCAACATGGTGGCATAAGGCGCGCACACGCGTCTGCAACCGGTTCGCGGGCGTGCAGTTTCGCGTGACTTTCTATAACCGCCTGCGCTCGCCTGATCGACTCACACTCAGTAATTGCTCTACCCGACACCGGCATCGTGGACTGAACCATTTAATTCGATTATATCTTGTCATTTTTATTAGGATTTCTGTTTGCATTTCGCTGTATCTAGATAAAAACTTCGGCTTCTCAATAATCTCACATTCGTATTAACTACAATAAACGATTGTCATTAAATAGGTCAACGTGTTGTTGTTTTTTTTTTCTATTTAGTTAAAATCGCAAAGCAAAGTCTCATCGGTCGACTCCGTAGAAAAGTTAATTGTTTTCCACTCATTACATTTCTCCCATTGTTCCCCGCTAACTGTAAACTGCCGACTACAATGAGTAATTGTTATGTTTCCTCGGAATCAACTCACTAACAAACGTTAATAATTATATTTACGATACCGGCGCAAACTACACAGTTTGCAAAACATTAAAAACTAACGTACATACGTAATTAATATGGAACTATGAAAAAACTAATGAATAGCTTTATAGAACCATGAGGCCATGGCTATGTTTAATGGCCAGTTACTATCAATCGAGTGTTGCCGAAGCCCCGATCAAGAAATTTATGCTTCATTACTTCTCAAAGCAAATATGTGTTTATAATACTATTAAGTTCGCATAATCTGGGCACATGACCTAAGAAACATTCTGTACCATTTCATTATGCTGATTTTAGTAGTCCACAGAAACAAGCCAACTGTTTTCATTAGAGAATGTGTGAAAAAAAGTAAGCGGATTAAGTATAAAATATAATAATGTTCCTTTGACTTAATCCGCTTAGGTTTTTGCCGAAAGGATAAAAGCCATAAAAACAACAATTAAGGAGAAACTCGCGTATTAACGATTTATATTTTTGTTCTGGCATCGTTCCGAAGTGGACGGGGAAAGCGGACAACTAAAATGCAAACATTAAGAATTTATATCATCGCGCACTAAATATCGTTACATAATTTATTTAGTGTATTCAAAGCCAAAACTTGTTATGGTGAATTTAAATTTACCGTTACAAATTCTTACAAACATTATATCGCTAAATGACTCGAGGGTTCTGAGAATCTTATGTTACTCTACTGAGAATTGACATCGTTAAGAATTATCTTATGAAAATATAAAAATATCTTATTTCATTCGTATTGTTTGAAGAAATGGTCGAGTAATAGACCCCTAAAGTTTTTGTGTTTTAAAGGTTCCCTTTTAGCAAATATCAAATCATCGTTCCTCGAAATTGTTTAAGCCCCAGGCGTAACCTTTATAGCTTTTTCTAAATTATAGGCTTCAAGTATGTTTTGTGGATGTTAATTGAGTGTCTTTTGCTCCATTTCAGTAATCAATCTGTGAGCTATTACGATAACACAGCAATGAGTCAAACACGGCCAATTGAAACAATAGAACAAAGTAGGTATGATGCATTGAGTGCGCATGCGCCTGTGTGATGATCGTATGATAATGTCGACTCGTGATTCGAATTGTATTATACGAGCTATGAGAAAACATCTTGCATGTTTAAATACGTAACCGGTGAAAACAAAGCTATTGATATGATTTAAAATATTACATACAATGTACTTCTAGGTAGTGATTTGTTTAAAATACAGTTACATAGTAAATGCTTAGAACAAAAGAAGGGGCCTCAACGGTCATAAAATAGTGTTTAACATTTTTTTTGTATGTTATGTAAATTAGCAGATATAAAAACGAAGGTATGAATTAAACACATTATTCGTTACGAAAATTATTAATACGTTTTAAATGTTGCACAAAAAAAGTTAATTGTTATGCTAATTATGTTGTTTGGTTTCCTTGTCAGTCAAGGATTATGTTATTTGAGTTTGTTAATGGACAATTATGTCGTTAATAAGTGGAATTAAAAACAAAATATTAGTGAAAATAATGTTGGTTTTAACAGTTTTATTGCATTCTAACAAATACTCCACCTTTTGATATTTCATGATATAAAATAGAGCTCAATATAAAAAGTTATGAGATGATATTTTCAAATTAATTGAAGGAAAGCAATAAAAATACTTGATTCCTTGCAAAGTATGGCATTTGTTATTGAAGAATTTCGTTTGAAGTTATCATTTTCGAAAACATAAAGGAACACGTATAGTTAAATTTTGTTATACAAGAAGTATTCATTTACGTAGAAAAGTTTTCACTGTTTCAGATAAGTTTAGATGTTAAATGTTCTAAGTGACTATTGAATGGTTCCGGAAGTGCCAATAACTCATACACCGTTTGCCGAATGTGCCTTAAATTTAATACGTATGATTTTATGGAATCAGTATAAACTGATCATTATGTTCCAACGCCATATTGGGTTGATTAGATAAAATCGAATCAAATGTTACAAGATGGCAGTCGCGGCGCGGCGTCACGACCACGAGCCGCGCTCGCCCGGTGCGCGACTACTTTCTCCTAACGGGACTCGAGCTCCCCGCCCCCGAGCGCTCGCCGCCCCGCGTGCCCGCGCAGGCCTCTCTGGCGGAATCGCCACGATAACAAGATTATACCACGGTGAAGTAATATTTGCTACTTCCACTAGTACGACGTCAATCAATGTTTTTTTCTTCTATTATATATTTTTTTGTTTTTCTTCAATATTGTGTAACGTATCAACAATAATGTTGGATTGAAAAGGGGCTTGTTCTTGTTGTTGTGAACGTTCTTTTAATTTTATTTCGTGTTCTGTGTTCTGCCGTGGATGTTACTTTGTAGGGTAAATAAACAGCCAACCACCTTTTAAGTCTTTTCTATTCAAAATTATAACCGTTTTATCAGTGTGTATATTGAAGCAGTCAATAATTATTAATAGCTTGTTACTCGAATAAACATAACAACGCCGTTACAGGAATTTAATCAATTTTATTCAATCAAGTTTACATCGAGGGCAAGTATCGACGTTATTTCAAAGTTCGTGTTGAATTTCTCGTTATACTAATACGGTAAAATGAAAATCGAGCCAACTCCGGTTTAATTAAAGTTAAATTAAATGATAATTATATAAGGCATCATTAAATTTTATCAAGCAATAACTCATCGTAGCCAACTATATACAGAGTTTATGAACGTCACTTTTACCCTCGCTTTTCAACGTAGAAAGTGTCTGGCCGCGGTCCAAAATCGCGCAAATCTTCCGAGAACTGCATCGGTGCGAGCCAGCCAACTTAATTATGTGGCTCGGCTATTTAACCGCTGCTAAATCCCGCTCATGACTAAGCCTGTTACGTACAGGGACATATATTATGAATTTCTTGAATCGATCGCTTTCTGAATCGCTACATCTCTCGGCACGCCACTGTATTGATTTCCTTTCAACGTAAAAAAGGCATTGTACATTTGAAAGGCCGAGAGCACAAAGCGTAAAGGCAACAAAAAGCTACCGCACAAAAACGCCGGGCACGGGGCTGGAGCGACGCGGCGCGGCGCAGTTGCGCGCACGACTTGCATTATTTCGACGTTTGAAACGAAACGCATATGCGCAGCAGATGTTCGGGGGTTCCTTTCCGAACGTATTATTATGGCTTAACCACCCTCACCCCGCCATCGCCGCCCGCTGCACAGTCACTGACCTCTTTTTGCCGATACACAAGTTAGTGTGACTTTGTTTTTGACCTGTTTCGTTCGTTCTCTCCCTTCGTTTATTTATCTTATATTGGATTTCTTTCATCGACTTGATTGAAGGTTGCTCCTGCCGACTATTTAAGACTTCTCTTTATTCTTAAAATACACATTTAACATTTTGTTTCATTATGTAAGCATCGATTCTATTATTATATCTCAGCATGAGTGCACACGTGTTTGGTGATGCGGCAGGTCCATGTATGATTAATGGCCCGACCCGAGTGACGCGAGACTAGTACCAAGATTGGTTAAAGTAAAACACTTTACTTAATTTTTTTCTTCATTTGATGTAAGTTTTATTATATCGAATAGGTATTTTTCGGCATATATTTTATTCAAAAATGTCGTTTCAAGTGCAAGTAATAAAAATCGTTTGATATGAATTTGAACTAGCTGAAACCGCAGGTTCAATGCTCGGAAATCATTTAGCGAAGCGATCGAGTGCGGACGCAATAAACGCAAAATAAGCACTCCGCGCCTCCGCGCCCCCAAGCCCGCCTCGAGCAAAATGTCGAAATATTTACGACATTCTTTTTATTATGTTTCAACTCTATATTTAGATTCCAATAAGTACCACAATCATATCAAAGAACCATAGTCTTTAGACTTTGCTGTTACATCTTGTTTTCGTTTGACTCGATTAATCGGTATTTTTACGTCTTTTGTACGAGAGGTTGTTACACTTCGACAATAATTATACCTTGAGTTTGCTGAAGCCATAAACTAGCAATGTTACGGGGCTTAGATTTGTTTCTTTTTTTTTGCAATTTCGCTTTATTATTTAGTCTTTGTTTAACTTTATTATTAGTATGTTTTCTATTTTTGTTTTTAACCAATGTTCATACTTTGTAAATAGTAAATTGAAACGTGTTTAATTACGTTTATGTATCGACGGATAATACCGTGTCTTATCTTAAGCTTATTTTAATTGGATTAATGCGATACGGAGAAGTCGTTCAACGGAGTACAGTCTATGTAGGGAATGTTACGAGCGGGCGGGGACATTCCAAGGGCCCATTAAGAGCGGCCCGCTCGAACGTTTCAAAGGGTCGCGGCGCGTAGCAGGTATCTACAATAGTCGTGGTTTTGCTCCGTCATTCCTGCATAAGATACAGTTGAATTTATTTCACACGAAACGCCTTTCGAATGTCTACCCGGATCGCCCGCTGCCTCCCGTCTTTCATTTAATCGTATGAACCGTGGAACCGGTTCTTTGATATTACTCCCATCTCGCTCGACTTCTTCCGCTACGTGGGACATTGCGAAGCCAATTCATCAATTATTCATATCTCGTTGTCTCTTATAATGGGTGTATTCTATTAGATAGTTATTTTTTAAAGTACATAATGTACAAAACTGAAGGCCTTTACATTAATTGAAATGTTGTTACACGATATTAATGTGAATCATTAAAGTGGACGAGGAAATTAAGTACTTCTAATTCCATGAAGCTACTATCTAACCCAGACCGATTTTCTTGCGATCATAGGTTTTGAGTACTAGAAAAAGGAAATTAGTATAAACATTACAAATCACGTAGCTTCGTGGTAGCCTATCGTATCTGTGTATAGCATCGAATATAGTAATTAATTGCAGTAGATATTAATACACGAAAGCACACTGACGAAGGCGATTTCTTCGGGCGCTATGTTTACAAAGCCGGTGGATTTGAATCGAGTGCGCGCTAGTATTTGTAAACAGGGCAGCGCGGCGGCGCGCCGGGAGAGGCGTGCCGGCTCCAGAAATAATTCACACAGGAATTGAAGCCGCGCCAACTGGTGTGCGTAGACTGCGACTCGTGCGCCCCTCGTAAACTTTTCACTATACGACTTCTCATTTTATATTCGTTCATGTCTTTTATGTTCACTTAATTTATATCTGTCCCGCGCCTCGGAGCTGACGCGGTCAACGGAATCGTCTCGCAAATAAATATACCACTCCGTCGCTTTTGTTGATAATTTACATACGACGCATATTAAATTTTAATGAGTGACTAAATACATGCGTGCTTCGACGAGCAAAAGTATTTTTCTTTTTTTTTTCATTATTCTCTTGCATGTGTTTGTGTACCGACCGGTTCACAGTCATAACAATCCGTGTATGCGAGACACAAACAGGCGCGCCGACCTGTTCGCTTCTTGCGATCCAAGGTATTTTATTATCGGCGTTCTCGACGTGCATGCATTATGTACGATTGACGCTCGCACTTGTGTTCAATATGCAACGTCTGCGTTGTATTAACCTTGTCGATATCTCACCGCCGCCTCCAGCTCCGCTATCGACAATATCATCGCTGATCGATTGCGCAACACTATTTGTGCAATTGCTACATTCGTCCGTTATACGATACATTGATGTTTTATTCATGTGTTATAATTATTTATCAATATCAGTTTAGGGTTGTCTATGCGTTCTGTTATCAATTTAATAAGTCTGATCATCTTTTTTATTCGTCTCGCGCAGATAAACGTCGCTTTAAATAATAACATCCTTAGACTTCGTCTTTCGTTCGTCTCGCTCACCTTCATTTGCCCTTCAAATCACAACAGTGTTGGTGGTTATTTAAATTTCGAAAGACCGCTCGGAGTTTCGAATCCGGTGTATAAATTACACGGACACTTTTATTTTATTTGATTGCCATACATCGATATAACCATTTTAGTGCTTCTTTTACAGTTAATGTGTCTTTAACTTTGATAGTAACCGTTGATAGTAAAAAACTAACATCTTCTAGGAAGCAATTCTCAAGCTACAATTCTCGTCGTATGGTTTGTTATGATTTTAAAAGTAGCGTGTGTGGGCGACGAGTATTTATTGTTAGTGTTAAAACCGGGCGTGTAATGTATTTGGATTGTGTTAGGAGACATGCGTAGAGCGTGAGTTCAGATATGACGCCTGACAGAGATGTAGGGAAGAGGAATACGTACTTGACGACCCTTCATAAATATGGTT
>JAODUI010000003.1:4190793-4219670 GCA_027563995.1 Papilio gigon
GACCATTAACGCATCCAAAATATTATCATAAAGTTGATTCCTACATACATGCAATTCAATATTTAAATTGCAAATAGGTCGCTTGTCGGCGCATAAATCACCCAATGATACACAGTTAAAACATCGCACTCTAATATCGTATTCGCCGCTTCATAATGTTTATTTTTAACGATTCGTATCCGTCAGTCGTAACATGATACGCGTTTGAAAACATTCGGCGCGTTCCAAGATCACTCCAACGCGGCGTAACTCTTTCTCTCCTTCTTTTGATAGTATTCTTTGATCATTATAAAAAAAAAACATATTTCTTGTAAACAGTTGCATACTGTGTCGTTTCTTGGTGCTTTACGAGCCATTTTATAAACAAACATGTTAAAATTAATCGAAAATCGATGCATTGTTTGTGTGCGATGTCACACAACCGGTTCTTCGTCTGGTCACGCGCCCCCACTTCGTGGAACGAACGAGCAGTTGTTTCTATCGACATTCTTCGCACGCCCGCCATCGTTTCTCCATGGCGCCACACAGAACTCGTCAATTATCGACTCGAGAAATCATCTCTATTTTGCTAGCATACTCGTCCTCTCATTATTACTTACAGCCATGTTTAAAAAAATTACATCGTTTATAAATCTAAGAGTATTATTTTATTACCTGTATCCTGACACTTAAAAAGGGATAATGATAATTGTACAAAGTATGAATATACTGGTTTGCTTTTTTGCGAGCCACTATTCGTTATAACATCTGAAATATTGAAAACAATTTGGGATATATCTTCAATAAACATGGCTATCTATGCGGTTCCAAATGCAGATACAGATAGGCATGGAGGCGAACAACGAGTTAAACGAACCTTACAGACATTAATCAACGTTGTCGGTAACCGTAGACGTCTCCGGGGGATTAGCCGGCGAGATATTCTATTCTCCGTTCGTAATTAATAGCTTTTGGCAAGTGAGCGCTGGCGGCCGGCACAAATAGTTATCGCGATGGCGCGCTGCACTTGCGTAATGAGATAATTAATGCGAACGCCGCAAAAACAATACGGACGTGCGGAGGAAACGTCGCGTGTAACAGTAGTCTTGTGAACACGTTTGACGGCCGGCCCACGCTCTGAGAAGCGGGCCAACGGCCGCCGACTAGCTGTATCAACGTTTCCTACAGCATGAATAGGCAGCGGCTGCGTAGGCCGAGCTCACCTCTAACATCATCAACTACATATTATTTTGGTACAAGACATTAAGTAACAAATGTGACCTGGACACTGGCGGCGCGAGTCAAGAACCTCGACGGTTTAATTGAACATGAATTATGACCGCCCACCGCTCGCGGTAACGACTTCTGCATTTTGATTCATTATGCAAAGCATTCTACTTATGGTGTCGTATTTATCGATTTTGATTACACAGTCATTAATTGTACTAGTGAATTTTAGGTGGGGGAAGGTCATTGTCTAGATAAAATGGCATCTTACGATATTTGGCGAAAATGGCAAAGGAGCAAGTAAGTAATAGTATTCAGTTTAATTAGCGATTTGTCGCAATATTTTCGTTAGGATGCGGTTCTGAGGCGGTGATCGCGCTCCAATTAGCCGGATGCGTGTTAATTAAAGCGACCGGACCGGTCTTGCGAGCGGACACAGCGGGTAACTGCGACGCGGTTAAAAACCGCTAATGTTATGTATAAAGGGTATCAGGACCGGTTACGTGCCTTAAACGTCCAGTCCAGTTTCTGTCGAATTAATGCTGTCTGATTAAAATTTAGTAGTTACAACGAACGTTCTCACGTTTCTAAAACCCGGAGTTGACGTGCTCGAATTCAATTTACGATCGGCTCTCGCATTCAAAAATGTTATTTACAGTTGCTTTTATTACGATCATGTCCTTTTCTGCCAGCGGACAACATTCCTATGTAGCATTAGTCTTCATAAAATAGAACAGCGATTGGTATCGATACATCTAACACATGATTTACAACTATTTTTAATACCAGAATTGATATGTTTAATACATTTATAAACTTTTATAGCTCTCTTTCAAATTACTCGAATGCTTATTTTGCGACTTGAAAAGAGTAAAACCTAAACTAGTCGTAAATTTATAAGGAACTTATTAGTTATAAAGCGTAAAGATTGCTTGCCTTATTTTGTTTAAACTTCGCCTCAAATCCAGGTCATTGGATGTAATTGAGTTTTACATTGGTTTTCCTCGATAAAGGTCTAAGGTAAATAGAGGTGAATCAAAATAAACTTGACAAATGGCAGTAGTCTGTTTTGAATTAAAATAAACTATTAACGTACCCACTGACACCAAATCCAAGAAAGTTTCGCTAAAATCGGAGCTCCGAGTGTAGATTAGTTCAGACGTGGGCCGAGAAAGTGAAGGTATAACAGCGTTGAATACGAAGCCGTTGCCGGGTCCCGCTGTTGCACAATTCGACGCGCGGACGAGCAACGAACGTCATGCCCGTCACGCGCCATGAATAAAAACCCACGACAAAAATGAATTGAGCCCCCTGGTCCCTCAAGTCGGAGTAATGCATACCTATAACTATATACCCACCTATTGAATCGCGGGTCTCGTTCGATCGGTTGCAACAGATATGAACAGACGTACGGTCGAGCAACGAACGGAGGCATCGGGACGTGAAAACGAAACTATCACGCTCGTAAATCTCGCTACTGTAAATGCCGAGGTGCGCCGATGTCGAACCGCGACCGCTGCCCTACATAAGCCGTGCCGATTTTCGCGCGATAGCGGGCCGTCCTTGCGGACTCGGACCTCTGACCATTTAAATTGCATGCGATCGTAAGCCGTACTGTAGAATGCAACCAGTTCAATTACGATCCAATTATCGAAATGATTTATTTATTACTATTTTATGGTGTAACAAATAAAGAACGTTAACAATAAATGTGTCTTATTTGTATTTCAAAATTTTATATGTTGAAGTGTAAATCCCAGGCAAAGGACATCCCGCATATTTATAAATTCTATTGTCTTTGTATGTTGTAAACTGAAGGTGATACCGGAGCAATGCGGCCACGATGAATTTCGTCGAACCGTGAAAGTAATCCAACCATAAAGTTGCATTTGACAGACACTGGGATATGCTCTGCGATCCGCAGTTCAATCTTCCTAAATACATTTTCAGAACATATTGTTTTTCACCAATAGTTTTAACGTTCAGTATTTATACGTTTTTTTTTAATTATGCGATTAGGTGTTATTTGTGGAAAACGTGAATTATTTAGAAAAATTACAAATGACTAATATTTTTCTTATAATTTTCCTGGAAAATTATTCTTTTTTAGTGGTAAATACTATATGTGTGTAAAATTTACATTTGTAATATTGTTGACTGTAGAAACACAACAGCATTACGCTCACATGTTCCATTATCACTGCAAATAAAACTGACTGTGGTATATTGAACTGTCGTGTTTATTTATAGCTGTGAAAAGTTCCCAGAATAATATTATAAAGTCACACTTTCTCCTTAAAACGAAGAAAAAATGTTATTGTAGATTGTGTTCAACCTACGTTCTTATAAATGTTAAAAATCATGTAAACGATCGCGATTGTTTATTTGGCCTTGATACACGAATGGTTTGCACGTCGGTACAGGATACGAATAGAATTCCAACGATGGGCGTTATTTGTAATAACACAAGATATTACGTTACGTACAATAAAATGGTGATAAGCTCGCCACCTGTCATCTTACACTAAACAAACACCAGCCTCTAACGACCCATGTGTTTACTATCAGACCACCCTGTTATGTCATTTGAGCTGTCGAGTTCATTTGTTTTGTTTGTTATTTTTGTTTTTAATATCCATTGCCACAGTGGTCCAGTTGTAATCGGAACTTGATGGGGTAATTAGGTCGTCGTGCGATAATGACACATCCGATCGTTGAATTCGTCATAAATATGTATCACGGATTTACAATCCGGCCACTAAGAAGGAAGTCGTCCTCAGTCTCCTACTTTATACCTAATTCATAGATGTATTTTTATTTGATGTTTTCTCGATCAAAAGCTTTATTTTTTTTTATCTTTTTATGCAAATGTTATTACCGTAAAGGTTTTTAATTATAATTTAGTAACAAAGCAAACGTCAGATTGTCCGATAAACAGAAAATAATAATTTAAACTCACCCTTCTCATTGAAAACCCTCATATCTTACATCAATGTTTTTTTCTTTTATTCGTGAATAAAACGATGGGGGTGAAGCGAGAGGGTCGTTGAGGATTCTTTGCGGTCCTTCGTGCCATAAGAGAAGGGTTGGCGTGGCCTTTCTACCTACGCTCGAGCGTGCAAAATATTTCACCTGCTGAAATGGTGTAGGCGAATATATCTTGTAACATTTGGCAATTGGAGTCATTGTAGCTTGTACTTCGAACCGTATAACACGTTATACTGCTACAAAACCAAGTGCCTAACGTTTTAAATACCGTTTTAATTGAAATTTTAACTAAAGCCTCGTCTAGTCAGCGCCATTGTTATTCGAGTTGCATTTTATTTAGTACAACGACATGCGAATCAGCGTTTTTATCGTAATGTGAGCAAAAAATACTGCTTTTTACGAAATCTACAACAAACTTTTTATGACGAACTGTTTGTGTTCAGCATAGTTATCGCGCGAGCGTAATTGGACCTACCGAAGTAAATTATTGTGGACTTCATCGCATACAAAAACCGCGACATCGTAAGCGATAAACATCCGAAGGCAAAACGAACAGTACTCCGTATGAATGAAATCAGCTGCTCGGGGGGCTGGGCTTTGTGGGAATAAATAAAATAAGGGATGCAAGGACAAGGGTCGTACCGTTTCTATGGCGATAAGAACGAACACAATATCTAAAAATGAACCATATATTATAATAAAACCACACCTTACCTACGTTTTGAATTGGAAATCTACTTGCAGATGATGTCTCATATTTAAATAAAATAAATTAACTTAATATTACACCGTCGTATTTTCAGTGACTTGTTTTAATGTTAACCTTTTAAATTATATTTTTATCGAAGACGGACATGTCGATCTTTATCGCACCTAATGACAATAATTAATGAACACGACATAAAATCGTATTGTCATTGTAAATAACGCGATTACATTGTTTGCTAAGAAAATTCGTTAAACTTATTACTAACATTGTTATAACGACTTAAACGAAATACTGTTCATTGGGTTTAATAGAATGTTGACGTTGTATTAAAAATAAGTAATGATAATCGCCTTAGGGTTTATGTTACTCATAGAAATCATTCAACGTAAACAGGCCTCGCAATGTTTTGCGAATCTTCCCCTCCCTGTCTCCCCTTCCTTACGGGAGCTGCCTCGCTATGGCGCCTAATTGTGACATTTTCCTTTTGTATCCCCCATCTCATCCCCCTGTTTTCAGTTTAATAATCTCTCAAAGAAACGAATCTCGAAAATTAAACTGTCTTCACACAAAGTTTGCGTAAGAGCCGCCATGTTTTGTTGTCCCATCGATCAGTGAACTGGTAAAATTAATTTAAAGTAAAATGTCATTAATAACAGAAAGTCGTTCTTTGTAAATTGCGTTCTCACTTTAAAGCTATGCTATTGAAAGTTATCGGAACATTTTAAAAATGTGCTGAGTACAGGGCTCTGTGGAGGTGCGATAGGCATAGGCGCTGCAACATAACGTGTCGAAACATCGCTTGGCGTGCATCCAAATTGCCGACCGATAGCTCGTCTGCATTTTCTAAGGAAAACCCTTGATAACCTGCAGTTAGGCGTTAATGGAGGAGGGCTTAATGCGGCTGTTTTGAATAAGGTCGGGGATGGGGGCTCCCTCTCGCCCGGCATTTTATGTGTCAGGGGAGATTCGGGTGTCCGCTCGCAGTGATATACGGTCGCGTCTCGCCGACACAACGCCATTACGTTTTGTTTGATATTGATATATAGTTTGTCGGCAGGGTTTAAGAGCATAAAACGCTAAATTTATAGTTAAACATATGAACATGCCCTACATTTTTATTACTTACGTAAGTTATTCCGGTGATTACTCGACGTAAACACAACAATTATAATTTTATAATTGCCGTATAAAACGCTAACAATGGGTTTTTTTGTTGTTAGTACAAAAAAAAATACTTTTAATATGCAGAAGTGTAAAATATCCGTAAATATAGCTGTATGCAATTTTAATATTTGGCTTCTTGGATCAAGGTTGAATTTAGCGTCGACGTAGATCAAAGTCTGAAAGTACACACGGGCTAACTAATTATTATTTTTAATTCTATGAGGAAAGAGTCTCTTGCGACAGCTTGTAACTTCTATAAATGTGCTGTGACAGTTTGTCTATGTCCCTGTAACATTTTGGTAACTTAGTGTGAGAGCAAAGCTTGCTATAAATAACCTCTATCCGTGTGGTAGACGCTACTACGAAGCATAGCTCATCGCCAATGGAGCTGTTTTATTTGGTTTGATTAGTAGTAAATCAACGTTGCTCGTGTCAGCCGGTCACGACCAACCTCTCTCACGCTCCCCTCCACATTGCTCAGCTATCTTTACTATCAGAATCACAGCTTACAAAAGATTTTTCTTTAAAAGTATATTAGATTTATAAGTTTCACGGAAACAGGGAAGTGGACTGTTTATTATTTTCTTAACTGTTCTGCTATTCCATGATATTGACATTAATAATTTGTAACACTTTGTCAAGAATACATCACTGAAAACACTAAGATCTTTTATGGTAATGGAAGATTCATAAAACCTAAATCATAGCAAAAAGTATCACAGTAATTAACAAAATCAATTCCCACATTTGATCAAATTATGTTTACGTACAAAGATGAACGGGGAAACGTGTCAGTAAGTGTTCAGAATGAGGCATAAAAAGTGCACGCAATAACAATGGCGGACATGTGCGCGGAACCAGGCGCGCCCGCAGCTGTGAACACGCATAAATAGATACCATTTTAAAACTTTTAAATATCATTAAACATGTGTAATAACTTTTCACAAACGACGATATGTTTTTTATCTAGGTAAAAATTGTAGTACAAAAATGTTAGTATTACTGTTTCCAAATTATGTTGACAATGGCCAAGCAAATATTATTGGATAAAAATGTTACGTTTACCGTGTATTTTGTAAGTGAAACTTCAAAACTTATATGACCATTAGTAATATAAGGGGTTAATGGCAATATAGTAATGATTCCTATAATTTATGAGTTTAAATGTAATATTTGAAATCCAGCTTAGTTCAGGTAAATAACCGAACAAAGAGTTGTTTATCTGTATCATGTGGTCGAAAATTCATTATCTCGGTTTAGATATCCGATGATAACCGATCGGTGCGATAAATCCGCAGTTCATGGTTAGTCGGCCGCGACTGGCTGGCTTGCGGTCGATAGCGGCGACGCGCGGTGTCCAATTCCCAGTTATTACAAACCGACGCCTATAGTCAGGAAAGCTAGCTAATCTCTAAGTTCTGTTGCAAATTATCTTTGGATCACTTACATATGCGGACGTTTATAGACGTAATTTGTTACTATCTAACTTGATATAAACGTATATAGTTTCTAAACTTGTTAGTTGACTATGATAGATGGCCATTAGTGTCCTCGTTTGTAGGTAAAATAAATACAATGTTTAAGGTAAATACATGACATGACACAGATTTAGTAGACCATACTGTCCTGGATAGCCAGTATCAATTCTATCTTGTCTATAAGCTTAAATATATCTGGTATACATACGGCTTAAAGTAAAGATAAGAAATCCATTAACGAAGACACGTTCTACGTAAAGAATATTAAAAATGCTTGTAGCACGTTTTAATTTAACATAGGACACGTATCTCGCTGTCGTATAATGATAATGAGTGTAATTGTGAAATCAAAGGCGTTATTACGTGCGCCAGTTTGAAGTAACCATGGCGACCCCGCTTGCTAACTTATTGTGAAATGGCACGCGTCAACCCCGAAGGGAGTATGTACTTTTCATTATTACTCGTGTACGTGTGGTATAAGTGTAACATTAAGTGTTGTGTGTATTGCAACTAGCTCACGGTCTATTTACTCGCTGACTATAAAAAATGTAATAACAATAATTATCGGTTAATTACCGTTGCATATGCAGAGATCGTATACAACGTGGTACGTCACGATCGTAATATATCGTTAATCGGGCGCGAACGGAAGCTACATTAGAGGTGCGTATATTGTTGAAGCATGAGGCGTCATGTCATGAGGTCGTATTAAAATTCACGACGCGCGCACCGGGAGCCAGCAGAGTCCACAAAATGGCCGCCGCGCCGCCGGTGCGGAGTCGTGACCGGTCGGAATCTATGCTCGCAGTCGCACCATGCCCTCATCAATTATGCATGAATGCGGGAGAGCTGCGATGTTTACTCTCCGTGAGACAACAATTTATTGCGTCGTGCCAACGTCGTGCGGTTTCTGACATTCGATCGCCGTCGCCGACCGCGCTGACGAAATTGTTACGTGACTCGTTTTAGCTTAATCATTGTTTTCTTATAATAAGATGATGCCTTTCCAACTGTAGTTGTGATAAGCAATTAACTTTTATAGCGTACAAATAAGAATTGAGCATTATCGTGATAATCAACTTACTAAGGAATGTAGCAGAAAGTGCTACAAATCTTGCCTGCACTGGAATAGATAATTTCTCGAAGCACACGAATGCGTAAATCTTTCTAACAAAAATATATCAGAACAACATTTAAATTAGGAAAAATATACTATAACTATAATTAAAGATTCTCGTCACATACGTTCTAAGACTTACAGCTAATATGTATTAATTCTTAGTAATTCACATGGACCGAGGATATTAAATAAATGAAGATAAATTGGACACAAATGTAAAACTTCATTGCAAATTCGTAGTATATTACACCATAATTTCCTAAGCAAAGATATTATTTTTAAATAAAAATGTAAACATTTACAAATTATTGGCTGAATCGTTCAATTAATAATGGAACATTCAAGAGCCGACATCAGATTTGCCTACGTAGACGTTTTATTGCTAATAATATAAACATGATTCATGCAGACATCATTTTAAACGAGTTACCTAATGATATAATTCAATCATATTGCGACTTTGCGAGCTGCTATAATATAAAATAGATATTTTAATAGATTAGTTATTGGATATTACTTTTGGTATTACTTTCAAAATATAATGAAACCGACGTCCCGTTTTCGTAATTCAACACGATAGTCTAATGTTTATTTAGTTGTGATAAATGTAGGGACTGAAATGCCAACGTCTCGCGGGTTAACTGTTCCAGAAATCAAGCGAACTTTCGTCTCAATGATAAAAAGACAATGCGCCTTTGATACCGATAGACTCTTTAGATAACGTTATCATGCTTGAAAAGCTTGTTTGTAAGACCGTTGAAGAGGCATCGTGTTATTTATATCATGTTAGATATTGCCCAGGACTTTGTGCGCATGCTTCTTTAAATCATAATATATCATCATCATCATCAGCAGCAGCTCACTATACGTCCCCACCGAGGAGCTCGCAGCCTACCCTATTATTATTAATATTATATATATAATAATAAATAATAGTTTTCGTTGTAAATATCGCAAATAGATCATGTGTACACAAAATATAATATTACACACAGACATTACGATTTTATTTATCTATATAGATATATAATTGCCCATAATGTGACCCAAATACGACGCAGCATTCGAATGATATTCGATTGCCTCAATTTAAATGTGATTACGAAAACCAGTTTCTGGCAGTCGTTAAACTGTTTTTTTTTAATAAATAATAACGAACGTTAATTAATATTGACCGGTTTCTTACTTTTTTTTAATAATTATCATTATATATTAAAAGTGTATAAAACTTCTTTAATTTACTCTTATAAATGTATTAATATGTATGTAACTATAACGTCGTTACTTTTTAATTTTTCTGCAGATAAGAGCTTGTTTATTTTTATGATACAATCTACTTATATGTGTATAACCAACACATATAGACTTATAAGTGTGGGTCAATCGAGAATTGATTTTCGAAATTACATTCAATCAACAAAATGACATCACTGAGAGAATTTACCCTAAAAAAGGCGTTTTGTTCACTTTTATGTTCTGTATTAGGTAGTATAGATTATAAAATATGGTAGATATATTGTTCATGGTATATCTATGAGGTTTTGTATTATTATGGGATGTAAACACTGATATTTTTAAGCCGGGAGTTATTAGCATTATTTAGACAGTCGTGATCAAACAACCGCCGTGGGCGCGTTATCACCGGCAACCAGGTTATCGACTGGTGTTTGCACTTCCTATCTACAAATTCCCGTTGTGCGCTTGTGTGCGTGTGTTATCTTGGCTATCTACGTATGAAAACAAACCGAGCGATAGCTTATATATTTATAGATAGTTTTATAGTCGTGTAGGTACGAGTTCTCCGCTACGTGGTATTGTGTACGCAACGTGATTGTGCTTGGATAACGACTTATCTTCATTTCTTATCGACAACAATATTAACAGTTATTTGGAACACAACAAATTAAAGACTCATTAAGGAAGCGTGACTCAAATAAAACTGTTTTTATTCTTTTACCTGTTTCGGTATTGCGTTCTCATTGTATAGGGCGAATACTTGCAAATTACTGAGCACCTATTAGTTATTCGCGTGTTACCGCAAAAGCGATTAACGCGAGGCCAATACTGATATGCGACCTCTTTGCCGGTTTTAAAGCGTTGAAAAAAAAACAACTTTATAAAACCCGTTCAGCTGTCAATATGCTCGCGTATCCCCCCTCGCTGTCGCTCTTATGTCGAGGCCTTCAATTACCTACTCGAAAACATTGCGCAAACAACGTGAAAAAATGTTACACGCTTTTTTACTGATAGTTAATTGATACGGAGTATGAAATGTAACAGTGTTGTTATAAACATTAATATATTTTTCATTAAACTTTAAAAGTGTTTGACAATTTAAAGTGCTGTTTGACAGTTAAAAGAAATATTGCACTAAGCTGTAGGTGAGAATACAAGAATGATATCGAAGGTTATATTACTCAGTTAATTAAAACTTGTATAAATACTTTACCAATAGCGCGAAGCTATTTGTTTCTACTTCAGTGAATAGAGCGGACATCAATTACGTTTGTTTTTATTTATTCACACCGCTAAGGCCGGAGCGGGATGGTTTGTCGTTGAACTGTTGGCACGACGCCAAATGTTCGGAGCGGCGTTAAACACTCTCGGTATGTTGGTCAACGATCGATTTCAGTTTATGTTGTACTAATTCCGGCAAAAATCTATTTATATACGGATATTTTAGCTCGCCAATGACATATACCATCTAGTGCGCCTTTAGTGTCAACTATTGGATGCATTGTGATCCTAGATCTGTATTCAGTAACAAAGTAACGTAAGAAAAGTCACATAAAATGTTAGAAATATGATAAAACGAATAAACTTTGTTGGAACTTATTACACAATATACTAAGAGTAGTGACAATAAGTATGCATGTGTGTACCGTGTTTCTATAGTAAAGTCACAATGTACGCAGCGATAACCCATTTACTAACAAAGTCCATATTTATACACACATCCTTATTTATATAACATATAACGTAATCGTTTTTCTAATTGGATTAAATAAACATTCCGTATGTTCGCTTCATAGACGCAACGATAATAGCGGAATATGTTTCTGACATCGATTATTGTTGGTGCCTTTATTTGTATAGTGCTATCAATACTTATTATCATTTATTGTGTTAATTTAAAATGCTAATTACACACTTCTAAGTAGATATAATATATTACAAACAAACATGCGCAAGTTGCGTTAACATTTATCTTTTATAAATGATACGAAAGCAAGTAGGAAATTATAAATAAATAATATCGACTACGTACCTACTTTAAACATACTGCGATGTTTAGGTAATACGTATTTCCCAGAAAAGAACTATTTATCTTCGCGGAATTTATCGCCTAGTGTTAATGCAATGCTACACATCACGATTTCATACGGAGATCTGTTTACTTAACTCAATTACAAAATTCCGATATCCATCATGCCTTGTTTCTTTTATTATCATAGTACCTAGAATTGTGTTAGGAATTTAAACTTATATTTTTTTAGGTACCAAGTAAAAAATAATAAAGTATGAAAAAAAACTGGATTTTTCACATATCCGATACGACCAGTTTTAAATGGAGGGTTACTAACGTCTGGCTCGGCTGCGTGATTATTGACATCTGCCCTTCCTGTTTTTCATAGTGGATAGTGGACTCGTTGAGCGCTATGTAGACGGGTGCTGCATGCATCGCAGTCAGGTGCGTGCCGCGGGGGGAGGGACCCTGTCCCCCATTTCCAACTTGCAACCCGGTCCCCCGTCCCCCGCCCGCACGTCCGCGCCGTTCACTTGTTGCTACGTTGCCTGCTGCTGCTACGTTGTTGAAGCGAGACTGGCGCTGGCACGGCCGACCCCCTCTGCCCCCTTCCGCGCCTTCCCGCCTCCACCCCCCTGCGTTCCGTACACTTCCCCGCGATTCAGTTCTTTGTGCGCCGTCGAGGCTTTAGTACGTGTGCTTGCTGTACGTTTACATCGAATCATTTTAGCATAGTCGTGTACTTACATTACACATATATAGCCATCTGGCGTGGTGTGAGTGTGTGTGTTTGTGTACGCAGGTGAACGCTTGACTGCCTCAATTTCCTGACCGCTTCCAAGGGCGCAGATCTTCAGGATTGCATTACGGTTCTCAACGGTTTTTACGAAGAGGATTATCCGCATTTAACCTGGATTTACTTGTGATAGTGACCATTGACAAATATAATTGTGTTACAAAATTAATGTGATCGTAGTTGTGATTAATATTATTTTAAATTGTAGTTTTGTAACGTTTAAACCGCAGTATTGTTTTGAAGTGAGTATTTTTAAAAATGTTTTATTTATAGTAACATCTAATTATAGTGCTCTTTTAAATTCAGATTTTAAAAAGTGATTGTGAAGTATTATAAAGTGCTAGTGGAGCGATACTTTCCATACAAATAATCAGTAGACACGGCACTGCCGTTATGTCCCCGAGTGACCTTTTAATCGTACATTATCTCGGTATGCCTACACCTATGTTCTAGTCGTCTTATCTCGACAAACATTTATTAATGCCCCATAATATAATATTTTACGATTAGTCATTGTCTTCATTTAATAGAGATTGATGAAGTTCCATTAACGGTATGTATTAAAATGTGATCTATTACGTATGCCTATTTTGTACTAACGTACGTACTTTGTAATTTTGTAGGTCAAAACAAAGAAAAAACTTTTTTAAATATGAAACAATGTCGCATTCTGAGATATGATTCGTGATTGATTCATCATCATGGTTGATTGTCTTAATTTTATTAAAACGATAAAATAGGTAAGCACTTTCATCATTGTTCAATTCAAATTCGTTGCGTAGTCAGGACACAGGGTAACAATGTAGGCGAAGCGAGGCAATGGTAGCGCCATCTTGTATTTAACAATGGCGAATTGGAAATCATTACATGTCATCATGTTTGTCGATAATTTTAATGCAGAATAGAGCACCACGAGGCTTGCCTTATACGATATTAGTTAAAATTCAATCACGTTTATTACACCATACCGCGCATAATTCTAGAAATAAATTCTATATAAGTATCGTGTGTAAATGTTATCGAAGATTGTTAAAAGTGCCTACCTATCTACAGTAGATTTTAAAATGGATATCAAAATAAAATGTTGGGAGACGTCGTGAGTTTGATTTTAGGAAAAATTACCGGACCGTCTACTCAATCAATAGTGGGGGCTGGGATTGCATGCATTGCGCAATTTGCACGCGGCATGACCGTCGTGAATTCATGATGCAACTCGATGCACCATAATAACTCGAAGCCGGTTCAGCAAACAATGCTCACGATTTACCATGCGCCATTTTTCTACAATGGCCTTGTTTAATAATCTCAAATGACGAACAATCATTTATAAATACTTGTCGGCTTATTACCTCTATATTGGTGTCTAGATAAATTATAGCTTTCCAATCTTTACTCCAGTATCACGTCTTTTGTAGGAAAGGAAAAGAAATGTTACTCAGCGTTTGGTTACGAATGTTTCCTCGGTGTTTCAACTTCAACTATTTTTCACAACAAGAACATTATAGTTATTACAGTTTATTTTGTTATTTTGAGTTTCGTAAAATATCAAAGAGTTTGTTTGACATATAATTTAATGCTGCAAGACCCTTGGGCACTTAATTTGGAAACGGGCATGAATGTTAAGTGCTATCCGAACTTGTTACACGAGTTTATTAGAAAGTTATACGTTTAGTTGATTATTATATTACATTAATTCTATAGCCTGACATTACGTTAACTGACGAGTTACGGAGTTACGCAACGTTAATTATCGTATGAGTCCACAGAGAAAGCTTTGTCAGCGCTAAATGTCCTATTAACTAACGGTTATCGTCCAAGTGGAAGTGCTTCATTACACGGTCCGCGAGCCGACGCGCTCCAGTGGCCCTAACGAGATGGCTTCACTCGATTCCTCTAACACGCTCTAATCCAACCGACGTTCTAAACCTATTACTATGAGCATTGAGCATAAGGATCGCGTGTGTCGTGCGACTTCTCTTACTTTTATTGACTTATTAGAATTTCAAATTATCTTAACACTTTTTGCGTTTCAATTCCGATCACGAATGTGGTATAAATTGTCGTATTAAGAGTGTACACGCGTCTCTCGAGTTCTTTGAAATGTACTCGATATACAACGTTGTCCTCTATCCGTCTTCTGAATACTTATATGTATATTAATAGGATGCAATCAATAAAATAATTTTTAACTTTGTCAATTTATTCCCCATTCTCGAATAGAGTCCAAAGGTTCTTTGTTGTTACTATATGGGTCAATTGTTATTGAACACATAAATTGCTTTTGATGTGGAAATATTGTGAAGTTACCATTTGAAATCTTACCTGACTAAAGGACAATCTCTTTGAAACTACTATAGCTACAGCTCTAAGTGAAACTGATAAGAATATATCAGTACTATTAGAATACTCAGAATTATTTGTGGATTGTGATCGATGAAGATTTTTGCTACAGTAGATAAATGCTTCAGCAAAATATATATAAAAAAGCTAAACTCTGAAATTGTTACTATGTAAGTATGACCTTCATTGATTACCAGGAGATGTAGAATGTCCAGTTTTTTTATCTTGTATATTTTTTCTCTATCTAATGCACTTTTCTTGGCCTTTCTGCATCAGCGTTTGTGTTGTCAGTCAGGCGGGTGCGGGCGCGGCCGCTCCCCGTCGAGTTATTTGTTGCCCCATTGTGCCGGCCCCTTGATCACTGTCGCATTGTCTCACCACCTTTTGTTTACATTCGTTCAATACTCATTCGTTTATAAAAGGAACCGTTCGTTATTATGTTTTCTCCACATTGTGTTCTCTTTTTAACATAAAAATGATTGTTCGATTTCTAGTTATCGAAGTTATGTTTTCAGATGCACGACCGGTCTTTATTCATTACCTGCAGTTGTGATAATGCCAAAAATACAACGTTATTGTATTACGTCAGCTCATTCGCTTTGCCAGCGATTAGATTATACCAGTTTTATTAGTTAGTTTGTTATTTATTTCAAGGTTTCAATTATGTTCGCTTTTTCATTACGAAACCGGTTATCGATTGTGTTTAAACTTGTCTGCTACATGCTATTTTGGTTACGTTGTTAGACACGGACCTATTAAATTAATAAGAAGTATTTAAATTAAATTTAATTGTTCATTCAATGGCAGGAATTATTTTTTATTCCGCACATTAATATGCGCGACCGCTCCATCACAACCGGTTTTACCTGTGAGTAATCGCCTTATTAAAGATGGCTGTTGGACTCGTACCCTATCGTAACAAATTATTCTAGGCTTTGCTTGGCTAGCGGTATACATAAGTATACTATGTATTCTTATTTGTATTCGTTATGAATAATCATTAATGCTATTATGTAAATGAAGATAGCAGTTAACAGCACTTCATTAAGATTCCATTGTGGTTTTCTCGTGGCGAAACATCGCTCTTTCTAAACATTTCGTGTCAAATTTAAGATTCGGTACCTGCTTTATTCTTAATATACCGATTTTCATGTTGACATGGTAATAATATTAAGAATGTTTGCTATAACTTTTACTGGAATTATCCTGACTACCTTGCGTCATTCAAACGCGCTTTTGACCTTCAATAGTAACGGAAAATAGGTATACTGCGCATTCCGTGGCAGGGGACGTCCGCGGGTTTGTCGCAATTTCATCGTTCTGGTTGTACGCCAAGTATGCGAGCGAGGAAGAGTTGGCCTGGGCCGCTTCCCGCGCACTCGTATCTTCCTGTTCCGGTTCACAACACTGCTTATAAACTCGACGCAACGAAACGTGACGCCGATAACTTATTCTCGTCACGCGGTGCGAAGCCGAGGCCGATTTATTAGTCTCAGCGGCGTGGCGCGGCGCGTGCGACTGTGAAAGTCACTGATGCAATAATTATCGACATCTTCAAGGTTCGCTTAAAAACGCGCACCCCGTTTTAAAGATTATTATTATTATATTTTGTTAACAGCGTCCTGAATATTTAACAAATTGTCACCCTCGTGGCTTCTCCCGACGCTAATAGACGTCTAACAAATAGTCGTAGTTCTGTAATGTTTGAAGCGCCAATAGACTAAATGTACGCTCGAGTATTCGAATTCCGTCATTCGACTATTGTCGTAAACCTTGTCCAAGGAGAAGCCTAGAGCTTAGTTGGAATAGTACATGAAATATTACTAAACCAACAAAAATAGCCGATTTATTGTGTGGCCGAGACTTTAAATTCCCCGTTGATTTATAGAATCCGGCTCCGTCCGCTTATATCGCATATTTGTGGGTCGTGGGCGTAGTGTGAATGAGCTTCACATTGGCGTCTCTCCAGACGGCTCTAGGGATTCCCGCGTCAGCCGAGGTCGGTATCGAGAAACTAAACGGTGCTTTTTGTTGTTGCAGGTGCGGATTGCGCAAGCGATGTCGCCGTCGCCGAGCGGAGCAGTGACAAGTGCGTGAAACCCGAAGGGGAATCGTGCGCAAAGAGTGAGGGTGAAGTGAGTGGTGCGAGTGGGCCAGCGGGCGCGGATGGTGTTGCGAGCGTGGCCAGCGCCGTGGCCTCCGAGGAGGACGACTGTGTGATAGTGTGCTCGCGGTCGCGCGATGCGGACGAGCGGTCAGACTCGGGCGTGAGCGGCGTGCGGTCGGGCGGCTCGGCGGGGTCGGCGAGCTCGTTGGAGGAGCGCGAGTGGCGCGCGATGGCGCACGGGTACGGCGGCGGGCCGCCCCCGCCGCTGCTGCAGCTGGCGCCGCCGCCGGCCGCGCTCTACGGCGAGCTGCTGTGGAAGCCGCGCTACCAGCCGCCGCTGCACGCGCCGTTGCACCACGCGGTCTCCGTGTCAGTCGCCGACGACTACCTCGCCGCCGCCTCCGCCTCCGCCGCCGCCAGCGCCGCCTCATACGACAGGGAGAGACATGAAAGACTGCTACGGTTAGTACCATTGCTAGCATTACTCATAACTTTCATCTTTTCTCTCTTCAAATACACTATTGAACCGAAAAGTTAGCCGCTTTCCATCATTGCTATAAAATCAGAAATTACAAGGCACTTGTTTGTGAAGTAAGACTAAAACGTTTCTAATATAATACCTGTAATAAAACACAGACCTATAATATAAATTACAAAAAAAAAGCTACAAGGAAGAAAAAACCGATTCTATTAGATTTTCCTTGACGACATATATTATGTCTTCGATATTTTATTAATAATGTACGTCATGCCATTGCGACGATCTAGACCTAATTACAAGGAAAAACTTCTAATTTATATACTTTGCAAGCTTCGTTCATTAATATTCAATTCAAAGAAACAAGGAAATCCCGATCTTCGATTAAAAAAGAAGAATGCCTTTTTCGTGGAAAATTTCAGACGCTTATATTGATGGTAATTTCGTGAGAGTCTCTTTTATGAAATTCTAATAATATATACAATTTTTACGCCTTCTTACTAGACTCGCTCGATTATCAGAATATTATCTGTATTTGAACCTTTAATTTGCTGCTATTTTTGTAGACATAATTACATGTATTATCGTAGGTTTCCACTGCCTAAATTTCTAAACATTATGACATTACTTTTTTCGAAAAGAATAAAAGGTGACGCTATCATGTGCGTTTAATCATAAATCCTCTTTTGATATTTATTGATACTGGCAGTATAGCAATTTATTTTATTTATAATTTGCGTCATCTTCAACTTACAGCTATTCAATACGTTATCTTACGATAACAAAATTATATGTAGATAATTTATAAACTGTACGTCGCTTACTTTAATTGAACATTGAATTAAAAACCATTCCATTCACTGGCCATGTACGCGTTCATGAGCAATATAAAACTCTTTGTATTGAATTGATTGTTAAATGTTAAGTCAAGGACTTTTATTCAATCACATTACATTCATTACTATTACACATGTATCCTATTCATAGACGCTTGTTGAACAATGCAGCCGTATCTCTGTTGTTTTAAAATATATACGCATTTATATTTTTATTTATCATATGGTTATAAATACGTAATTATCTATGTCAGTTTTGTTCAAGTCCTTTCGTTTTTTTTATTATTTTTGTCCTAACAAATATATACAATGAAACCTGTTTGAAAAACGTATTAAACTATTAAAATTTTCGTAAGACATTATTATAAACTAGTAGTAAGCGACGGCCGGGACCGCGAAATAATATGAATTCAAACCCTGAAGAGGAGCCCCCGATGGGCTCGAGACTAATCGTTACCGACGACGGATGAATACGTGATTTTTAACCGTTTCATCTTTAGTTTACATTAAACTTTATTTATAGTATCAATATAGTCTTGTCTAGTGTAAATACGACGTTTGTGCAAATGACCGACTCACTTGTTATTCCGTGCCGGTTGAGACCTTGAGTCATTCCTACGCCAATATAATTACGTTTAATTCTATGCTAAATATTTTTTAATGTAAATCACAGTTTATGTAAAATCACTAATTTTGCAGAATTGTCAATCATTTTATATTTACTCATCGTCACTGCTGCATTAATTATTCGACGTAATTAATATTTATTGACAAACAGGTTTATTTTCTAATCAGTGTCTAAAATGCTTAAAGTTAATTTATACTATTTATGATTTGAACATTTTTGTAGTCTTTCGAACTTCCCGTAATGGGTAACTACTGTATTTTAAATCAAGTCAGTTTACATCAAATACATATATTAAAATAAACGCAAACAAACATTTTTCGTACCATCAAATATTGTTGTTACAATTCGTATAATCAGAAGACAAGGGCTTGATCCCATAAAGGTAATAAATAATAATCGAATTAATTTAATATACTAGCATTTAACGAAATTATTTTTTGCATTTCAAAAATAACATTGTACTTAAAAATACACTTGACAGTGTATCTGGATTGAGGGGTCATAAAAAACCACACCACATAATGCCCGATGAGATCAAAAAGGGCAGGGGTCAAATGAATGACCCCTAAGTAAAGTCCAAGCCAAAGAACTATTTTGTTCGTAGTTACACTAACAAGAATCGTACTGTAAACCCAAGTTAACCGCATGACTAGCAGCGGGCCGTACGTTAATTAGTTGCGGTATTGTTTTGTTATCACTTATAAACAATTTTACACTTATGACACAGACACGGCAAAGTGCTTGATGATTCTGTAAAAAGCATAATACGAAATCATAGTCGACCCACTTTATAGACGCATTTACGTTTCAATACTACGTATAAAATTCACGATATATTTTGAAGTCTAACCTTTATTGTGAATACATACATTCATTTTATTTATATTTATTCGAGTTAAGAACGTGTTTATATTATATTCCATGGCAACCAAAATAAATTACAATTGTTATTAATATAAAATATAGTTATTGGACAATGACGGTAATTTTATTAGAATAACAGAATGCCAATTCGTGCTGAGCACGCAGACCCAATACAAACTTAAACGAGTAATGGTTTACCTTCACTCACTTACACAAGCCATAAACGTGATATTTATAAAGATGTTTATTGTTCTGTTTGCTATATATAAACAGGTGTTTATTATGTCGTGAATTTCGTCCAATGCCTGCGAGTTGCGTCAGACCTGGAAAGTTGCTGTAGTTCAAGGTTAACCGCTCTTGACAGACACGACTACGCACGTCAAATTAAATTACGTCGGTACATAGAGACCGGTGAAGATATTTAGCCAAGTGCACATCACTCAAATTAATATAGCTCAGTAGCGCCCTCTGTCAATGTTAAAAGTGTCACAAGATCCTTGTCGAACTATAACAGACTATTCATTTTTTTTTTATTTAAATGGAACTTGTTTTTCAAATGACTTTTTATTAAGTACAGCTCGGACAACACAGACGTGTATTTTTTTACTAGAATAATTTTAAAGTAATAAAACTAAACCGTATATAATTAATTAAATTCCGCTACTGTAGGATGTAATGTAAGATAATTTTAAAATAGTTTAATTAACGGAAATCACGAACGTGATAAAAATAATGTTGATAGAAAATTTTTGCCAGGGTATTTTTGTGCGTCATGTTTATGTTCGTATTTTTTTCTGTTATACAGATAACGGCGTAAATCATTCTTACTGAGATTCGAATTTAAACTAAATTTATAATATTACTAGGTGTCGTCCGAAGATCCAGTCGCGCAGATCAAAAAATAACTAAATTCGTAATTTCATACTATACTATTTATGCCTATTCCAAATTTCAACCAGATCAGTTTTGGAGTTAAGTGATGCTAATATCCATCCATCCAAACACATTTATAATATTTATAAGATTACGACTAACGTAAAATTTGTAGATTGTAGTTACTATAAACCTTATTTTTATTTTGCTAATACAAAAGATCGTTTATCTTCGGTCATATAGAAACACAACTCTAGATTGTAAATCTTGGAATTACCAGAATTCAGGCTTTTAAAGTTACATTTTTTTACCTATGATTATTTGGTTGTTTAAACATTTTTAACCTTTTCTTAAATGTAAATATAATGCCTAAAAGTATTATATGTCGAAATGACGCATTAAGCTTTCAATATTGGTAACAAATAAAAAGGTTTGAGTTTCAATTACATACTCACTCTTTGGTCTGTTTATGAAATTGGCCAGTAACATGGTTTTAAAATATAGACTTGAAATAATATTTACAAAAGTGTAATCGCCTATCCTTTCATACAAACAATTGTCACCTGTATTGTGTTAAACTTTCTATACCTTTGTCAACAATTCGAAACTATAAACAACAATTGTGTTGTTCAATTATACTACATATTTGCATTTGATTAGCATCGTGCCAGTTAATGATGCGAAAACATTCTTAGAATTTACTGCATGCCGCTCTGTGTGTATACAAGCCGTTGTATGACGTTTGCCGTTTACCCACTTCCCGTTAATAATTTTATACGGTTCGCTTATCCTTTAAAATCTACTGTTAATATACTTTATATGGAACCTTGGATTTTATTAAACTTTAGTTAGAAATGAATTCGATGTTGAAGTTTGATGTAGTAGTCTAAAATATAGTTTGCTTATGAAAGCAAAAAAAACAACGTCTTTATACAAACGTATAAATATATCCTCTACTTAAGAGAACTAAGTAAATAAACAGATCTAATTCTAGGTATCTTGAAGAGATTCTAATCATTATACTACTTATAAAATCGGCTTGATTCACGTATAAATCGGTGTCAGTACCGACTAGTTTCGAGCCCATCGGCGGCCCTTCTTCAGAGTTTCTAATCCTGGGAAATCGATTGTACATTCATTACAAATAAGCTTCTCAACGTAACTGTGTGAATTACTGACCGCCGATGTTTAAAGGAATTCAAAGGTATTTTTAAAAGATACTTAACACGACAAAAAAGCAAGCAACCTTGAACTTTTGAATACGAATACGATTAATCTTTATCCGGTTTTCGCACTGTCATGACTTTATTATATTATTTTTTACCATGCTATTTTTAAACCTTAAGTCACGTCTTCCGCGCTTCGAAACGATTATGCTTCAATGGCTTTAATAATGCTAACATACTTAGTCCACTAAACCAGCTCTTGTTTCTTACAGCATGGAATTTGGATGTGTCTTGCTTCAAACATTCAAATTTCTCATGACTATACTTGTGGATTCAATAATTTTAGTTCCTGTTCTTTTATATTTCCTGATGTATATCATATATAAATTACATGCCCCAAAACTAGTAAATCTTAATAAACAATACTTCAATGATGTTTATATCCCTTAAGTTAATAAGTAGACGATTTACTATGCCGTATACAGGTCTGGGGAAAATACGTATAGATTTATAGTACATTTTATCCTTCGAAATAAGTTTTGTCATTTAGATACCGTTCCAAGAGATCACAATGTTTATAGACTGAAACGCGAAGTCTGGATAAGGTTTACAAACTTCACGCCAGACACTGCCTTCTATCAGTCTGGCGCAAAGTCGACGTCCTATTAGTAAATAAATAATCAGCCGTAGACTGCCCAGTTTACACTATTACATTGCTGTAACCCACTGGAATACAATTGGATAATGTAAACATCAAATAGACTCGCAGGTCATTCCGTTCCAAGAACTGGAATGGAATCAATGGGTGGTTACGTCATTCAAATAGTTTTTAAGCGCTGATTACGAATGTTACTAGATTACTGGAATTTGATATTGTAAACCAGGTATAAGCGTTTAAAGTTAACTTCTATACCGCATTGTACCTACACTGTTCGTCGCACTCTCATGTTACTGACATCATTTGTTTGCTGACCGTAATCACTGCGCTATGTCATTAATTTTATATTTTACTGCTTGTTTGAGAGTGCTTTGTTTGGTACATGACATATATCGCACAAGCAGACGTAAACAATTTGCTAACAAGCTCGATGTATTATTAATTTAGTAACAGTGCAAAGTACAATATGTGAAATGATATGTTTTTATCAGCGAAGCATTATGATAGTCATTTGTCATCATTTTGTTGTTGTGTCATCGTTACAGTCTTTATTACGTCGTAATGTCGACTTACTCTGGAATTTATGACCTTTTTTTTAATAACTATTATTTATGAGGGAAATGAAAATTATTAGTTATGTGTCGGCGATAATTGTATTTGAAAGATAATCTTTATAAAACGTATACGAGAGTTTTTATCTTCATTAATTGTGAAGATCAGTTTTAACATGTTCTTTATAACTTATATTAAACACATTTCTACATTTCAAAGTGTGTGTTAAAATGTTGTAACTAATTAAACACTGCCGACGAGAAGTTGGCACCTGTTAAAAGCAAACATCCACTTACGACATACCTCGTTATAAATAATATTTACGTTAACTTTGCACGTATTCATAATGGTTTAGTTTAAATTTATTATTAGATAACGTCTTCCTTTAATAAAAACAATGTCGCAGATACACACTGCTGTATTGTTTCAATACTTCGCGTGTACGTGTGTCAGTATAAGCCTACACTGAACACATGACACGTTATTTCGTAATTCAACTAAGTATCGCATAATTCAACCTAATGTATACGTGAGTAAAAACATCATACATTCTACTTAAAATTAATCAAATACAATAATGTCGTGAAAAGAAAGTTGTGCCTAAATGATTTTTTGACTCGCCTAGACATGTCCCAGTTCCAATTAAATTACAACCTGTTCTACCAGTATTCAAAAGGTTTCGTAAGATATAATTGATAACGTTTATTAATATTTCATAATACTATAAATAATATTTTTTATGCATTAGTCAATGATTCCCTACACTAGATTCATTCTCCATTTTAAAGACTTATTAATCGAAGAATACTGTATTTTAAAAAACGATAATTTTTCTCTAGTATTCTGTGACCTTGATACATAAGCTTTGATCAAAAGAAGATCTATTTTGATATACAATAGAAATTGCTCATTCGCTTATGGCATAAAAATGATGTAATGAATCTGTCAGAATGGAAATTTCATCTGACCCTTGTTTATTATTATATTATCCCCACGACCTTTATTTTATTTCTATTCTCATAACACAATGCTCATTTATAGTTTACCTATAAGTTGCTTAGGTCGGATTATCTATATTTGTTATAAAGCGTTAACTTTTTAACTACGTTATTTAGGATCTCAGCAGCCATGGCACGGAATTTGAATAATTATTTTTGTAAAAACAAGTTCTACATTTACGAAATGTTTTAGGTTATATATTTTCGCGATAGTAAACATAGGAGGCGAGTAAATTGGAGAAAAAACTTTTAAGCTAGAATTTTCGGCGATTGGAAACAACTAGTACTGCAATATTGATATCAGTAATTTTAATTGTGTCTGATCTTGAAAGGTTATATGAAGTGACGTGTCGTAATGATTGGTAATCAATTTTTTGCTTGTTGTTTTAAGAAGTTATAAAGAATAAGAATATGTTCGTATTTATTTTTCTTTGAAATCGCTGCCTGCGGTGTTATTACATTAATTTAATTTTGACCTTGACCCACATAATCGGACCTCCTTGTTTATATACCTACTTGATAAATTAAATTCTTTATGTTAAGCAAAAAACTAAATTGTATAAAAAAACAAAAACATTTTACATTGTTTTAGTAATCCTATTATATTTTTTCCGTCCATTTATGCAAAAACGAAATGTGCACTTTTAAGTAATGCAACAATTTCATATTAATCAAATTCTCATTTTCTTCCTTTATAGTGATAGAAGAGAACAAGAGCAACAGGCGATGCTGGAAAAGCAGCAGAAGGAAAAGGAAAGAGAACGGATAGAACGTGAACGCGAAAGAGAACGCGAGAGGGAGAGGGAGAGAGAAAAACAAGAAAGAGAGGAAAAAGAGAGAAGAGAACAAGAGAATGCCGCGTCGAAGCTTGTTACGAGACATTTCGAGGAATCTCTTAGATTGGCTAATCAAAAGGTACTATTGCACGGAAATTCATTTGAAAGTAGTAAATATTTATTTGTACTGCATGGAATATACTCGTTGATTAAGAAATAATATTTGCAATATTTTGATACATCAGTAACGTGTATATTATTGTTTTAGCGGGAGCGGAGTATGTCCCAGCACGGCACCACGTGGCCGCTGTTAAACAGCCTGACAGCGCGGGGTGTACCGCAGGGACCACCCGGCGAGCACGAGCGGCTACGGCCCGACGCGCGGTACTATGCCGCCGCGCCCGAGTATAGCCCTCACGGGCCCAGGCACGCCATGTCCAAGCCGGACAAGTCCCACCCCGGACTGCCCAAGGGAGAGCCAAACTTTGCTCCCTACAACTACCCGCCGTATAGGGGTTACGAGAAGCTCAAAGACCAGCACTTACCGGCGCCACCGCCACTAGTCCCTGAAAAGAACTCTGTGATAGTGAAACACGAACCTAAACAAATTCATCTCGAACAGAAACATCCTTACCCAAGCAAACCGCGAAGTGAACCGTCCCATTACCTCCAGCGGCCGCACCGGACGGGCCTGTCTCCGCACGCGCCCCCGCACCCGCACCAGCACCCCGCGCTGCAGACATCGCCGCATGCCGCCTTGCCCGCTCAAGATAAATCCCGACGAATGTATCAGCCCCCGCAACGTTCGCCCGCCGCCTACTACCAGACGGCGCCGGCCAAGCCGAAGGCGTCAAGTCCAGCGTCGTTGCATATGTACGCCAAGCCGGGCAACTCGCCCAGTCCGGCGCACTACACTGTCGCCGTGGAACCGCCTTTGCTGCAAATGACCAAGGCGGAGCCGCCGCCCGTGCCGTATCCTCCGCCGTCGGCGTACTCGCCGGCGTCGGGCAATCGCCCCCCGCCGCACGCCTACTCCAGGAGCACCCCGGAGCCTCGCGCGCCGCCGAGAGCTCACGGCGACCCGGCCACACCCGCTATGTCAGCTTGTCAAACGCAACCACTGGATCTCGGCGTGGCTCGCGACGATCCCGATAGATTATCTCCACGGCGCCGCTATCCCTTCGAACCCGCCGACGCGGACGCTAAACGACGGCGAATGGACGAGCTGCCAGCTCCTGAACCGTTAATCGCCGCGGCGGCTAGCGTGGGCCGAACGCCTCTAGGCTCCGAGCCGGCGCCGCAGGCACCTGGCCCGCCCTGCGATGTGAGGGTCCCTTCCGCTGATGGCAGCGTAGAAACACCAGAGAAAGCTGCCGGTGCGTCGCCTGCACCGCAAATAACTCCTGCCGCTAGTCCCGCTCCCCCTACGCCCGTTCCGCCCTTGTCGGTGTCGCCTCCCATGACCGCACCCACGCCGCCCGCGCCTCCAGCCACGCCTCCCGTCACCCCCTTTGGGGACAATGACACGCCTGCCAAGGTCGCATCGCCAAATCCGCGCGACAGCTCCGCTCCAGTGAGACATCTTGGCAAAAAAGCCTGGCTTCAACGACATGAGACTGCACCCATCGGTGAAGGCGATTGTTCCGGGGGAGGTGGCACTTGCATCACGTTACCGATGACTATCAACCGCGTCTCGGAGCCGGACGACTCGAGTTCTAATATTGTCGTGCCTATCGCCGCCAAGTCAATACAACGCGGCGCGCGCAAGACTTCGAAGCCGCGGAAACCTAAGGAGAGCAACGGTCGAATGGACGACGACGAGGAGGACAGCTCGAGCTCAGATCGCGAGTCGAACGCGCCGCCGAAGAGAAAGCCACCCAAAGCGAAGCGGAAAAAAGGTAGCCTACCGCGGAAAGTCGGCGACGAGCCGAAAAAGAAGAAAGCATCTGAAAGTGGAAGCGAAAGTGACAAGGAGAGTGACGACAAAGACTCTGATTCCGGTGGCAGCGGGAGTGGCAGCGGCAGCAATTCTAGTAAGCGCGGCGGAGGGAGCCGGGCTAGGGGACGGCGCTCAAGGGGAGGCGGTCGAGGGGGCCGGCGGAAAGATGACTCCCGTCGCACGCCCTCGTCGACTCTGCGCCCGAGCAGCGAGTCCTTCCTTCAGAACGGGCCGTGTTTTGAGGTGGCGCCGCGACTGGCCAAGTGCCGCGAATGCCGCTGGTCGCCGGCGCAGCGCGACAAGGACATGCCCAACATATTCTGCCGGTTCTACGCTTTCCGAAGACTGAAATACGCCAAGAATAGACAGCTTGCCATTGCCGGCTTCTCGGACCCTTATAAGGATGCTGAAGAGGTAAATATTTTTTTATCCAATACTTGATTGAATACTACAAAAAATTGCACTCAGTCAAGAGACAGAGTGAGCGCAAAAGCCTGGCTAAGAAGAGATATCGCGACCAAAGGAATGAATGGTGGTGCACAGTCTCGATATATACCATGTTGTTGTCACCGATTGTTTAATGCTGTGGTCCATAGTTAAGGTAATTTTTAATAAAGTCAGTACTGTGTTTTACTAACAAGTATTGTTTACGTTGTGTAGGACGACAGAAAGCTTTGGTTATCATCGTCTGCGGGCGCTGCGGAACTGGACATAGAGATGAGCTGCTTCCTGCTGCGAGAGATCGGGGATCAATTCTGTGAGCTTCTGCAGCAAGAAAAGGAGGCTGAGTCACATCATCTTAATGAAGGTACAAATTTCACTGGACAACATTTTACAATTATTTCTATTCTATTACATGACGCCTGTTATAAATTAATAGCAAAAGTTATACATTTTAATTCATTATGTTGCAATATTTTCATAGTCCACTACAATTAAAAAAAACTGCATAAAATACTTAGACAAGTACTCTGATTATTATGTCACAATAAAAAATAAACGCCATTTTTATATTCATAAGTAATTAAATTTTATATAAAATTAAAATGGACAAAAAAGGTACCTTAAACAGCTAAAATGATTGAAGGGTTGTAAGAGTACATTTTAATATTGTATCGTGTTTGCAGACAAGACGATAGCGTGGAAGCGCGTGGTGCAGGGCGTGCGCGAGATGTGCGACGTGTGCGAGACCACGCTCTTCAACTTCCACTGGACCTGCGGCAAGTGCGGCTTCGTCGTCTGCCTCGACTGCTACAAGGTACGCCGCGACAATACATTACCAGTACATAATACAATAGTGACGGAACAGTGGTACTTATCCTACTTTGTGATAGTGATAGGTTACTTTTTTAAAGGATGTATAAATTGTTAATATAAGTCATTTTATTTGTGTGCAGTCGCGGACTTCTGGCGACTCCGGCAGCTCCAGTAGCAGTGAATCAAATAGCTCAACAACGGCCACCACCAACGGGGAGAGAGATTCTTTCGGGTGAGTTTTATATTTGTTAATGGAAATGATATTCAATAATTTATCGTAGAGAAAGTATGAGCAGTTTATTTTTACTTACTCTTTAACGTTTTTTTTATGATTACGTAAATCGTAATCATAAAAAAAACGTTAAAGAGTAATTATTTCATAAAAAAAATGAAATGATTTTGGACATTTTTTTTTTACTTATTTTGCCATATCAAAATGTTATAAGTTGTGGTTGTAACACTAATGTCATTTCAGTTGGTTAACATGCACGTCCGGGGGTGCGCACCCGGCGCGGCGGCTGCTGCTGACGCAGATAGCGCCGGGCGGGGCGCTGGCGGCGGCCGCGCGGCGCGCGCATGACGCCCGCGCCGTCTTCAATCAGATATTGTTTAATAGAAATTATGTGACTGTCTGAACCATAGTAACCCTTGTTATCAATCAAATTAAGCAAAGGACGAAACATTGCTTGCGTTTATC